>PVKP010042322.1:0-18123 GCA_004027715.1 Plecturocebus donacophilus
CAGAAACCCATTATAATTGCGCAGTCACAAGAACAAGCACAGGACCCAATAGTGGGTAAACAAAGTCATAAATCAGATACAGAAACTGAACACATTGTCCTGTCAGACCACATGCAGGCCACATCACAGTCTCACAAAGTTCTTTTTGTAATTCCTTTACCTGCAGTTCCTACTTTCCCATAGCTCGACTGCCTCCAACAGGAAACTGTGTCCGGGCTCGACTTCACCATATGGTGAGGCCCAATTCCGAGGGGTCTCACATGGGAATGAACCCCACACTGGCCAGCATGGCAAAACCCCAACTCAATACAAAAAATTAGCTGGGTGTGGTGGCATGCGCTTATAATCCTAGCTACTGGGGAGACTAAGGTGGGAGAATCACTTGAATCCAGGGGGTGCAGGTGACAGTTAGCCAAGATCATGCCATTGTACTCCAGCCTGGGTGACAAGAGCCAGACTCCATCTCAAAAAAAAAAAAAAAAAGCCCTTAGATCTCTGTCCTCAAACCAGCCAGCCCTGTGGGCTTAGTTTGGGGACCTCCTTTCTGTTCTGTGTCATAGAAACCGCCTCCATGGTAAACTCAGGCATCCTAACGCTTGGCTCATTTGTTGTCCTTCTCTTGGGCATCGTAGCCCTGTGCCGTCCACCATGTGAAAACAGTTGATTCACACACTTTGTCTAGTTTTCTATTGTTTATGGCAGGAGGTCAACTCCCATGGCAGCTCATCCTTCATAAGCAAAAGGAGAATCCTGTATCATAGATTTGTAATGTATTGCTAGATTTCAGTGTCTCATTTTATTTGTAATTCTGCACTTTCTCATAGAAGTGAGATTGGGTTTTTAAAATTCTCTATCTTGTTGGGGCATGGTGGCTCACATCTGTAAACCCAGCACTTTGGGAGGCTGAGCCAGATGGATCACTTGAAGCCAGGAGTCTGAGACCAGCCTGGCCAACATAGCAGAACTCTGTCTCTGCTATAAATACAAAAATTAGCCTGACATGGTGGTGCACACCTGTAATCCCAGCTACTCTAGAGGCTGAGGCAGGAGAATCACTTGAACCTGGAGAGAAAAAACGTAACCATAGATAAAGATTAGATTAGGCCAGGCACAGTGGCTCATGCCTGTAATCGCAGCACTTTGGGAGGCTGAGGCAGGTGGATATGAGGTCAGAAGTTCAAGACCAGCCTGGCTAAGATGGTGAAACCCCGTTTCTACTAAAAATACAAAAATTAGCCAGGCATGGTGGCACACACCTGTAATCCCAGCTACTCAGGAGGCTGAGGTAGAGAATTGCTTGAACCAGGGAGGTGGAGGTTGCAGTGAGCTGAGATCGCACCACTGCACTCCAGACTGGGTGACAGAGCAAGACTCTGTCTCAAAAAAAAAAAAAAAAAAAGGTAAGATTAAAGTAATGATTAGAGAAGTCTATGTAAACCTTTATGTCCAGTAAAGACAGATAAACAGAGAACTTTGTTTTTATTTTTTATTTTTTCAGACAGAGTCTCACTCTTCCTCCCAGGCTGGAGTGCAGTGACACAATCTTGGCTCACTACAACCTCTACCTCTGCATTACTATTCCTGTATATTTCTTGTTTTTGTTTTTGTTTTTTTCCTTCCTTGGATATGTTTGCTAAAGGTGTTTCAACTCCAGTGATTTTTCCAAAGCAGCAGCTCTTGGTTTTATTTATTGATTTCATAATTTTTAGTTTTTTAATCCATCAGGTTTAGGTTTAATTTTCTTATAAATCCTTTCCTCCGGATTTCATTAAGTGTATTTAGTCATTCTTTCTCTAGATTATCTTGAATTCTGATTTTGTTTCTTTTCTATTCTGTATAAATGTTAAGAGGATTTGTGGTTATGATTTCTTTTTCTACCTATGGCTTTGGCTGTGACTACTGTGAACCAGAACACCCCATCAGTTGTGGAAGCAGAAGCAGAATGATAGCTCTATTGGTTATTATTATAACTGCACTAGGTTTTGTGTTTTGAGTATCACTTCTTTCTTCAAGTAGACCCTCACTCGCTTATATCAACCATGACCTTGAGGAATCAACAAAAGAGTCACTCCATGTTTGATGTCTCATCTCAGGAGCTTCCCAACCCAACCTGTAAGAAAAAGAAAAAGCATTTCCCTAATAAAAAGTTATTTCAGGATTCCATTTGGGGTGTTCTCATGGTTTGTTTATCTCAATAATAGGTTGTTTATTTAAGGAAGAAGCTTTCCAAAATTTGGAGGTCCTGCAGAGACAGCTGTGACTCTCTGCCATTGCCAGGACTCTGCATCTGGGCATCTGGGGAGGGGACCTTGCCTCTCTTCCACTTGCATTTCCTGCCCTTACTAGAGAGGGGAGCCACATGCTAGGCGTCAGCTCCAATTTCCTTCACATGGCTAATTTCCTCAGGAAAATTATATTTCATCCACTGAAATGCCACTTTTCTGATTAGACCTATCTTTCTAAAAATACTTGGTGGAAGTATGTTCTTCATCTAACCTCATCTTTATCCTATCCTGTCTTATATTGTGTAATGACACAGAAAAAGGGCAACAAATGGTCAATGCAGAGTCCCAATGCACCCATGACAGAAGGACTGACAAGTTCAAGGTCTCATCATGCCAGTCTCCCTCAGTAGATGAAGCTTGCCTTGGGTAACCATCTAAAAACCTTATGAAGTCTATTATTCCCTGAGCTATCCCTAAGAGTTGATTTGGGAAAAAAGTCTCCAAAAACTTTGATCACCAGGGGCTGCAGTTATTAGGTCTTTAGTCAAAGACAGCCAACCTCTAGCTGCGGGCTGAGGTCAGTACACAGGCAGCAGGTTTGGTCCTTACCAGTTCTCAAGGGGTCATCTCAGTCCAAGCAAGCCCATGCCATGCCTCCAGCAGGCAGGACACTCACTGCTTTTTTTTCTTTTTCTTTTTTTTTTCTGGAGACAAGAGCCTCACTGTTGCCCAGGCTGGAGTGCAGTGGCACGATCTCAGCTTACTGCAACCTCTGCCTCCCAGGTTCAAGCAATTCTCCTGCCTCAGCCTCCTGAGTAGCTGGATTACAGGTGTGCACCACCACACGTGGCTAATTTTTGTATTTTCTGGTAGAGACAGGGTTTTGCCATGTTGGCCAGGCTGGCCTTGAATTCCCAAACTCAGGTTATCCACCCACCTCCGCCTCCCAAAGTGCTGGAATTATAGTCATTAGTCACCATGCCCAACCTGGATACTCACTTTTGAAACATATTATTTATTTGTTTGTTTGATACATAGTCTCACTCTGTTACCCAGGCTGGAGTGTAGTGGCACAGTCATGGCTCACTGCAGCCTCGACCTTCCTGGCTCAAGTGATCCTCCTGCTTTAGCCTCTCAAGTAACTGGGATTACAGGCATGTGCCACCACACCTGGCTTATTTTTCAATTTTTTATAAAGACAGGGGTTTCCTGTTCCCCAGTCTGGCCTAAACTTTTGGTCTCAAGCCATCCTCTCACTTAGGCCTCCCAAAATACTGGGATTACAGGCATGAGCCACTATGCCTGGCCTTTAAACATATTCTTGTTAGCCAGGTGCAGTGGCTCATGCCTGTAATCCCAGCACTTTGGGAGGCTGAGGTGGGTGGATCACCTGAGTTTGGGAGTTCAAGACCAGCCTGACCAACATGGAGAAACCCCATCTCTAACAAAATTAGCCGGGCATGGTGGCACTTGCCTGTAATCCCAACTACTTGGGTGGCTGATGCAGGAGAATTGCTTGAACCTGGGGGGCCAAGGTTGCAGTGAGCCAAGATCATGCTATTGCACTCCAGCCTGGGCAACAAGAGCAAAACTCCATCTCAAAAAAGAAAAAAAAAAAAATTCTTGTTATAAGCCAAATTCTTATGCATATCTTACAATGTGACACAATTTACCAAATGATCACTTTGAGGAACTTTAAATGCGACCAAAATTATCCATTTTAGGAATACTTTAAAACAAAAGAGCAAAAAAAGAGGGAAGCAGCAGCAAATATTAATTAATATTTAGCAAATATTTACTTGTCAGCCTTTTCTGACTATTATGAAGAATGTGAGAATCTAGGATAGCTCTTGGCAGCCATGTCACCAACCTCCCTGAAGTACATCACCTAGTATATATATCTAGATGCTGACTCTGCCTTAAAGAGT
This sequence comes from Plecturocebus donacophilus, assembly GCA_004027715.1. Taxonomy (NCBI): domain Eukaryota; kingdom Metazoa; phylum Chordata; class Mammalia; order Primates; family Pitheciidae; genus Plecturocebus; species Plecturocebus donacophilus. The sequence goes on from PVKP010042322.1 coordinate 4,154, forward strand.
CAATTGGAAAGACCTGGGAAAGAATCTATGTGTTCCTGAAGAGCAGCAAACAGAACAGGGACTTTGAAGAAGCACAAAATGTGGGACAGTCCTTACTGAAGGCAACACCTACTTTATTTTGAGTAGAGATTCTCTGGCAATTAATCCAGGTTTTTATTTCAAACAAAACAAAACAAATTCATTAAAAATTTTAGAAATTGCCAGGTGTGGTGGTAATCCCAACACTTTGGGAGGCAAGGTGGGTGGATCACTTGAGGTCAGAAGTTCAAGACCAGCCTGGCCAACATGATGAAACCCCGACTCTACTAAAAATGCAAAAATTAGTCAGAGTGTTGGGCACCTATAATCCCAGCTACTTAGGAGGCTGATGTGGGAGAATTACTTGAACCCGGGAGACAGAGTTTGCAGTGAGCTGAGATTGCACCTCTACACTCAAGCCTGGGCAACAGAGGGAGACTCTGTCTCAAAAAAAAAGAAAAAGAAAATTTAGAAATCACTTTCAGACAACTGTCTGGGATAGATCAATAGGCAGATGGTTTTGCCACATTATCCTCATTTCTTATGAACAGACTTACACCAAAATTCAGGGATTTGGTACTTCAAGGCTAGAATAAGAAATAACTCCGCTAACAGACCTATAGCATGTGTCCAAACCTTCTGAGAAAGTCTCAGAACAAAAACAGAGTAAGATCCTAAACAAGGTAATGGTTTTTTGAATTAAACAACTGGATGACCTCACAACCTCCACATGCCTCCCTAACAAAATGCCAGTGATAAGAATACTTGCTACTATGAACAAAAGAGATGCTAGAAAACCAACTGTCTGGCTGGGTGCAGTTGCTCACGCCTGTAATTCCAGCACTTTGGGGGGCTGAGGCAGGTGGCTGAGGTCAGGAGTTCAAGACCAGCCTGGCCAACATGGTGAAACCCCGTCTCTATTAAAAACACAAAAATTAGCTGGGTGTGGTGGCAGGTGCCTGTAATCTCAGCTACTGGGGAGGATGAGGCAGGAGAATCGCTTGAATCTGGGGGGTGGAGGTTGCAGTGAGCTGAGATCGTACCACAGCACTTCAGCCTCGGGGGCAAGAGCGAGACTTCTTCTCAAAAATCAAAAACCAAAAAACAAAACAAAACAAAAAACCAACTGTCTTACTTTGGGCATAAAAGAAACTGATAGATAATGAGACAGTTCCAAGGGAGAAGATGGCACGCACTTCTGATTCTCTCCTTCAAACTTACAAGAATTATCATGAACTCTTCTGGGCCACACTCTGGTTTAAGGGGTGCTACACTTTCAACAACAACCCCACCACTAAAATAAAATAAGCAAAAAAAAAAAAAAAAAAAAAAAAAAAACCCCACCACTAAGTTCACCCCTCATCCTTGGAGTCAGCGAAAACCAAGAGGTGATGTCTCCATCTGCCTGGCCGTGCCCTCTATCCCGGCCGCTGTTATTCCTGGTCTTTTTACTAAAAACATCCTTCCCTTGTGACGTCTCACCAGTGTAAACTTAACAAGGAGTCTTTATTATGAAAATGGAATCATCAGATTACATTTTCCTAGAAGGGAGTGCTTCCTTGAAATTCATGAGGATATCTCTATTCATAATCAAATCATAGCTAAGTTAGATACAAATACATAAACCAGACATGATTAATTTGAAGATCTTTGTGAGGTACCAAGTCCTAATAGGCCTTGGTAAAATGTATCACCATTTTAGGATTACTGGGGCTGAGTACATCAAGGTTCACACTGACCAGGTCCCAACCTTCACCCAGGCTTGTACAATTCCCTTGAAGCCAGAAGAAAATAATTAAGGCCCATAGTAGAAGGACTAATAGGCAAAAGACCATTATTCCTTGCACCAAACCTTCTAATGCTCCTATCCTATTAGGTAACTCAATGGCATGAGTGTACAGTTCATGATCTTCAGGATATCATTAAGATAATTATACCCTACAATCCACCTGCGCCAAGTCCAAATGCTGGACTTCATTCTTTCCCCTAATCCTGCCAAAGGCCATCTCTTTTACAGTTGTGCATCTATGCTCTGCCTTCTTTAGAACCTGTTCTCTTAAGTCAACGCCTGTTCTGCTGTCCTTAGGGGAAACCACAGTACACATGGACTGTTACGCCTCAGAGATTCACTTCTTATAAGTTCTTAGGCCAGCATGATGGCTCACGCCTGTAATCCCAGCACTTTGAGAGGCTGAGGCGGGCAAATCTCTTGAGGCTGGGAGTTTGAGACCAGCCTGGGCAACATGGTGAAAGCTCCTTTCGACAAAAAATTAGCTGGGTGTGGTGACATACACCTGTAGTCCCAGCTACTCGAGAGGCTGAGATGGGAGGATTGCTTGAAACTGGGAAGTCAAGGCTTCAGTGAGCCAAGATCACATGACTGTCCTCCAGCCTGGATGACAGAGTGAGACCCTGTCTCAATAAATAAATATAAATAAATAAAATGAAATAAGCTCTTCATCAGGATCTCAAGGACCTTAATGTTCCTCTATTGGATGAGCATTTGCTAATCTCTAAAGATTAGAAAAGCACTAAAAATGAAATCTTTCCACCTTCTATTTTTGCACAAAAGGACACGGGTGTTCAAAAAAAAATTGAAATTTTTTCAGAAGAAAAGTTTCATAATCTAGAACATGATTTGTCTCAGGCAAGTCTCTTCCCTCTGATTAACTGAACTTCCATTCAGAACTTCCCTAAACTCACCACCGAAAACTAAGTGCTAGGTCTCATGAGGGGCTGTGGACAAGGAGCTCTCAACTTTTCTGCAATTACTTCTTCTTTAGGCCCTGACTACATTCTTGGTGACAGACTCACCTCTCCTGGGAACACAAAATAAACAAGCATTTTACACATTTAGAGCCAGCTCTTCAACAACCCCCATCCTTGATTGCTTTAACTTACCATAAAACTTTCTCCAGGTTCATAGGTGATCTGCTCAGATCCTTGAGGTTTTAACTCAATGACATGAAAACCACCCACGGGTTCCAGCCTGGCCAACATGGTGAAACCCCGTCTCTACTAAAAATACAAAAATTAGCCAGGTATGATGGCACGTGCCTGTAGTCCCAGCTACTCGGGAGGCTGAGGCACGAGATTCAGTTGAACCCAGGAAGGGAGGCTGTTGTGAGCTGAGATCACGCCACTGCACTCCTGCCAGGGTGACAGAGTGAGAATCTGTCTCAGAAAAGGCCCCCAAACCCAACAAACCAAAACCAAATACAAAACTACCCATGGCTTACTGTAATGTCCCTGTTCCCTACTCCAGTGGCAAAGGCCTATCCACTTTGTCTCAAGGCAGTGGCAATCATTGTCAACTCATGGAGGCTTTTGCTTACTTAGTTTTGGGATCTCATGAACCCAATGGTCCCTCAAGCTATATAATCACTGCTGCTTAATGAAATGCACAACATTTCTAGTTGAATTATCTTGCATCCTATGAAATATTTTTGCAATATACTTACCTGACCCAGGAAGATACCATGATTGTGAAGGTCATTTTTCCAGGATGAGGCTTATTCATTGCATTCCAGATGTGCTGACCCTTGAGATTTCCCCAAATGGAGGAAACTTGACGGCATTAAAAGAATGAAGAAGAAGAAAAAAAGAGGAAGACAAAGAAGAAGAAAAGAAAAGAAGAGAAGGAGAAGAAGAAGAAGAAGAAGAAAAAATACTGAACAGGCACAGTGGCTCATGCCTGTAATCCCAGCACTTTCAGAGGTGGAGGCGAGCAGATCACCTGAGGTTAGGAGCTTGAGATCAGCCTGGCCAACATGGCAAAACCTTGTCTCTGTTAAAAATACAAAAATTAGCCAGGCTTGGTGGTGGGTATTTGTAGTCCCAGCTCAGTCCTGGGGTGAGGGAGGAGAATCACTTGAACCTGGGAGTCAGAAGTTGCAGTGAGCTGAGATTGCACCACTGCATTCCAGCCTGGGCAACAGAAAAAAGAAATAGTGTTCTTTTCTCCTATACAGATGTTTGTCAGTCACTGTAGTTATTTGAACCCTGCCATGCTCCCTCCATCTCCAAAGGGAAAATGCCAAACTGGCATTTGTCCAAGCCCTATGCAGATTTGGTACAAATATCTTTGGACAGTCCATAATTGACCCTGATTGTTGATGGGTGAGATCTGCAGGCAGAGGCAGGAAATGATCAGTCTGACTTTGGCATAACAGATCTCAAATCACCCCTAGAATATGGATCCCTGTGGCCCAGATGGCAGAAGCGATTGCTCTCAGTGGAGCCTCCCAGCCAGCTGGAGAGAAGAGAGTTAGCATGCTCAGGCAGTGGATTAGTCTTGGGGCCACCCATAAAGTCTGGGTGCTCTGGAAACAATGGGGCTGTCTAACTTCAGTGGGGATTCCTATCAATGTACAACTTGAAAGTACTTTAATGCTACCCGAGGAATAGGTAGTGTCTAGGTCTAGAATAATCTAGATGCTAAAAGAAATGCCCTGTCTGATCATTTATGCTAAACAGGGGACCCTTACAAAAATACTGGCCCACCAAGATAAGAAAGAAACCCCATTACCTTGGAGGGGTTCAAGGCAGCCATTATAGGATGCTAAAATTCGGCCCCCATATCAAAGAAAAAGTACTGAGACAGATTTGGAGGTAAATACGTGAAGATATTCTCTGGTGTCCCCAGGATGACTTCTTGGAAGCACCAGAGCTTCTCCAGTGGAGAGGGCCTTGCTGTGGTCCCAGGTGGGCCCACCTGCCACCACAGGGACACACTGGCTGCCACTGCAAACAATACTGCCCCTGCTGAGCACGCCTCACTTGCAGTCAGTATATACTCTTTGCAAAAGCAAGCCGTTAAGGCGGGCATGGGCAGGAACCAAACTTCAAGGCCCACTGGAACCCCTCCAAATGGGCTTGCAATAATTACCCTTGTGGTGGGGCATAAATGTGGTTGCTGTTTGCTTTCTTCAGGGTGCCTCAAAGCTTCTCCCTATCAAAGAGCTAAGGCTCTTGAAATGTACAGTAAAGAGTATATGCTATATAATTCTATTTGCATGAAGTTAGAGAACAGGTAAAACCTTGTCTATAGAAAAAGAAAAAAACAGAACAGTTACTAGGGGAGGAGGTGGGGATAGGAATTACCTGGGAAGGGGCTTGAAGGAGTTTCTGGGGTGCTAAATTCTATATTGTGATAGGGATTCAGGCTACACTTGTTTATACAACTGCCAAAACATTTTTCTTTATTCCTTTCTTTTTTTTCTTTTTTTATTTTTGAAGCAGGGCCTTGCTCTGTAGCTCAGGCTGGAGTGCAGTGGCATGATCACAGCTCACTGCAGCCTCCACCTTTCAGGCTGAAGCAAACCTCCCACCTCAGCCTCCCACAAGAATGCCACTACACACGGCTAATTTTTCTACATTTTTTTGTAGAAACAGGATTTTTACCATGTTGTCCAGGCTGGTTTTGAACTCCTATCCTCAAGTGATCCACTTGCCTTCTGTTGGGATTACAGACGTAAGCCACTGCACCAAGCCAATACCTTTTTTTTTTTTCAAGACAGGGCCTCACTCTGTTGCCCAGGCTGGAGTGCAGGGGTGCCATCTTGGCTCACTGTTACTTCCACCTCCCAGGCTGAAGCCGTCCTCCTCCTGCAGCCTCCTGAGTAGCTGGGACTACAGGCATGCACCACCATCCCCAGCTAATGTTTGTATTCTTTTTGTAGAGACAGAGTTTCATCATGTTGCCAGGCTGGTCTCCAATTCCTGGACTCAAGGGACCTCCCTACGTTGGCCTCTCAAAGTGCTGGGATTACAGGTATGAGCCACTGCGCCCAGCTAGCAACTGTCAAAACTAAGTTTTGACAGTACAGCTAAGTTATATGCATTTCACCATATGTAAATTTTACCTTTCAAAAAAAATAACCATAAACAAATGCTGAAATTTACTTAATGATATGCATGCTGAAGTCCTTTAGTGATGAAGCATGCTGATATCTGCAGTGATTCTTACTACTCCTCGGTGAATGCTTGCAAGTGAAACTGTAAGGATACTTACATCTTAGCAAGTATTCCCTGCAAGACCTGGTGTCTGCTGACTTTCCAACCTGAAGCTGTCTCCTCCACACCAGATCTGTGAATCAGCCAAGCTCCTCCCAGGCTCAGTGCCTGGGTACCAAGGGTTCTGTGGCCCTGGAGTGCCACTTGCTCTCATCCCCTTCACCAAGTTCATTTCTACACGCCTTTCCAATTTGACAGGCTAGGAGAAACCTCCCGTACTCCCAGCTTGGATTAAGGCATGGTCCTCTTCTCTTTCATTGCCACTCGTATGGCACTTTCTTCCCTCCTTACCACAGTTCAGAGCGACTCATTCATCAAATACTCACACACATACAGACCTTCCTCATTAGGCTGTTAAGGGGGTCAAGACTGCTTTGTTCACAACTGTATTTCCTCTACTGGCTTGGTGACTGGACCATCCATAGGTAGGCATTGAAGAGAAAGTTTGTTATGTAAATGACTAAAAGGCAAATTAGAATATGATTTTACTTCCTATGTGAAAGACAGGAAGCTTTTTTTTTTTTTGAAACAGAGTCTTGTTCTGTCGCCAGGCTGGAGTGCAGTGGCACAATCTCAACTTACTGCAACCTCTGCCTCTTGGGTTAAAGCGATTCTCCTGCCTCAGCTGCCCAAGTAGCTAGGATTACAGGTGTGTGACACCAGGCTCAGCTAATGTTTGTATTTGTAGTAGAAATGGGGTTTCACCATGTTGACCAGGTTGGTCTTGACCTCCTGACCTCAAGTGATCCACCTACCTTGGCCTCCCAAAGTGTTGGGATTACAGGCGTGAGCCACTCACCGTGCCCTAAAGTACCTGTTTAAATGATGAGTGTTTATACTTGTTGATCTAGCAATTTCACACCTGGATATTTCTTCCACAAGTCACAGTAGCACAACTATGTATCTGTATCACAGTGCTTCTGTAAGATGCTGGAAGTAGTGAAAAACTGGCAACGACTTACATACCTTTCAAGAGGAGGCTGATAAACTACAGGCACACCTATAAAATGAAAATTCTATACCATGGAACCATTATAAAGAATAAATTTGTTGGTGCGGTGGCTCAGGTCTGTAATCCCAGCACTCTGGGAGGACAAGGTGGTTGGATCCCTTGAGTCCAGTAGTTAGAGATCAGCCTGGGCAACATGGCAAAACCATCTCAGCAAAAAATACAAAAATTAGCTGGGCTTGGTGGCAAATACCTGTAGTCCCAGCTACTTGAGGGGAGGGGGCCAGGTAGTGAGGCGGGAGGACAGCTTGAGCCCAGGAGGTCGAGGCTGCATTGAGCCAAGATCACCCACTGTGCTCCAGCCTGGGGGACAAGGTGAGACCCTGTCTCAAAATAATAAAATAAGATTAATTCAGTATACTGATAAGGAATGATGACTACTAGGAGCTAGACCATTGCAGAAATGGGTGAAGTATAATCCCATTTTTATTTTTACAAAATCCTACGTAATCCTACACCATTTAACACAATTTTAAAGTATAGTTTTTGTTGTTGTTTCTTAAGGAATGGGAGTAGGGAGCAAACCAAACTGTTGATCAGGATTACCTCCTGGAGTGGGGATGGGAAGCAAGGATTTCAACTTTCCTTTTGTCTGTTTCTCTCAACTCCTTAAAACAAGCAAGACTTATTTAAAAATAAGGTCAAATATGGGAAACTCTGGATTCTTTGCGAAACAAATCTGTAAGATAAGGTTTGATGTTGCTTCTGCTAAAATAAAGCTGCGACCCTTGAGTGCACGGAAAAAACGGCCTCTTGACGACCTGCCACCCACCGACCACCGAGGTGCCCCCAGTCATTCTTGAAATCCCGCCTGTGAAGCCCAGGAGGAAGGTACAGTTAATGCCAGTGGGTCTAGGAGGTCCAGGGTGAGCACGCCTCCGGAAGGAAAACGGCCATAGAATGTATTCTACTTTTCCAAGTAAACGATCCTTCCACAGAGGCACTCGAGACAAGATTCGACGGGCGCTTTTCACTTTTTCGATCTGTTGGCCAAGATCTTATCATCTCAAAACAAGGAGACAAGAAAACCCTGGGCTCTTGATCCTATTTCGATGAGAAAACAACGCGCTCCTTGAGAAGCGAAACGGGGCTGGCCGCGGGCAGCGCGGAACCACGCAAAGGCGTCGGGGCGGGCGGGCGCGGGGACCACGGCGACCCGCGAGGGAAAAGGGGGCCAGCGGGCGGCGGGGCGCGTCGGGAGACGAGGCTGAACGCATGCCGCCCGCACCCCCGAAGGCCCGAGTCCCACTCCTTCCCCCCCTCTTGCAACCCCGCCTCGTCCTGGCGAAGGCTGCAGGGTCTGGTTCCCTGCACCGAGAAAGGGGCGCCCGCCCAGCTGCGGCCGCTCTGAAGATCCGGGCCCCGGCCTCCCGCCCCCGCCAGCTTTAGGGACTCCGGCGGCGTCTCTTAGCCAGGTAGTTGTTGCTCCTTTCCCTCCCTCCTCCAAGCCGCTGCCAGGCCGGGGTGAGACTGCACCTCGGTCTTCAGCCCAACCGCCGCGCCCGGGACGGGTCGCTCCCCATTCAGCTGAGAGGAAGCGGCGGCCGGGCTGGTGGAGCGGGTGCGGGGAGCGAGGAACCCCGCAAAACTCACCCGGCGGGACCGCGTTTCCCCCACCCTCGGCGCTTCCTTCTGTGAATGTGAATGGAACTAAGTGCTCCTTTCTCTCCCTCAATGGCCGGCCAGGGGAATTCAAATGCGGTCTCTAGGAGCTCGGTATGGGTCTGGGCTTTGGTTTTCAGAGCCTGCGAGTCCAAGGTCGCGAGTCTTCCCCGAGGGAAGTGACAGCTGCGGCGGTGCAGGAGGCCCTTCCCCGGTCGTTGAAAGCTACTTAAGGAATAAAGGACCCCAGAGAGCAAAACGACCACCCGAAACCGCGGAAGTGTTGGGGGTGCCGGGCCCAACGCGCCCCCGTGTCACCGCCGGGGCCTCGCGAGGAGCCTCTTCCCAGCGCTCAGGGAGGTGCCCGTCTCGTCCCCAGGTGTCAAGAGCAGACGCCCACAAGTTGCACCCGTGGGTCAGACGCCGCCTTCGGTCAGGCTGGGCTTCTCCGAACTGGGAGCGGAGAGTAAGGGGCTCGACCCAGGACGCGAGTCCGGCCTTGTAGTCTCGGGTTCATGTTGTATGTGCGCGCGGAGAGGCGTATCTGGGGTCCCTGGGTGGCACTCGTATCCGGCTTTTAGCTCCCCGACTCTGCACGCCTGGAGTGGCAATAATGCCGGCCCTGAAGAGCCAGCAGCGAGCGCTTTCCAACAGGGTCCCGGGGAGTATTTGGAGAACTGATGAGTTAAGTGCGCGACCCCAGGGGACAGAGCGGGGAGTCGAGAGTCGGCCAATGGCTGCGGTGGGCGGGGAGAAGACGCCGCGGGGATCCTCGTGGGCCGGGTCCCTTCCCCACCCTCACCCTCTGCATGCCCGGCGGCCCCTCCCGCCCTCTTAAACCTGGCTCAGCCCTCGGGGTCCGCCCTAAGTCTACCGAGCCCAAATGGTCCCGCGGCGTCCTGGAGGTGTCCGCTCCGCGGCAGCGTTCTCGGACGTGGTGTCGGAGGTAGGCACCGGGCAGGGCGCGCCTGGGGCCGGGGACTGTGGTCTTTTGGGCCGCTAGGGAGCGCGGGCAGCACTCGCTGGCGCAGTTCGTTTTGGATGGTCGTTTTGCCTCTCGGGGCTTTGAATCCCAAGTTGCAGATCCCTGAGGTCGGAGGAGGCCAAGAGTGGGGCGCCTTTGGAGGATCGGGAGGAGACGGACCGCTGCCTGCGTCCTGGCTGACCTCCTCTCCTGACCCCGCGTTCTTTAATTTCTGAGTCACAACCCTGGTTGGTTTTCTTATTGGGCTCGTTGATCTTAAGACCAGCCGGCCCTGAAGGGGCTTCGTTCTTCAGCCTCGGTGAACTTGCTGCCTATCCATTAAAACGCTATCCTTTCCCGGCGGCGCGGGAGTAGGAGGACTGGCGGTCGCCGGGGCTCTTCGCTCCCATCTGGCCGGGGCTAGTCCAAGCGGCTCCCGAGGGGCGACCCCAGTCCCAAATAGTCCTGGTAGAATGACTGGAGTTTCTGAGGGACCGGGGGAATGTGGCGGACTCCTCCTGCGAGAGGAACAGGGTTCTGGCGGCGCATCCTAGGGCAGCAGACGGCGGCGCGCCCTTCCCTCGTGGGCAGTCAGGACCGCCGGGCCGGAGCAGGTCGCGGGGTCACTGGAACTGCCCGGGGGCTCAGGGAGCGCGTCTCCACCTGCGCCGTGCGACCCTGGTTCGCAGCTCTTCCCTCCCAGCTGAGGGCCCAGGAGCGCCTGGAGCTGTCGCCTGCTCCATTGCCCTCCCGCCGCCTGCACTCGGCTCCCGACCCAGACTCAGGGTTGGGAGGGCCCTGCGGCTCCCACAGACCCTGCAAAAGAGTTTTGTTGGGCCGAGAAGAAGGAGAGGGGACTTCAACGCATTTTCCTGGAGCCGGGTTGGGGCCGAAAGCGGAGAGCGGGTGTGTGGAAGCAGCCAGGCTTGGGGAAGGGAAGGCCGAGGTGACACTAACCTGGAATTTAGAGTCGGGCGGGTTCCCGGCAGATTTTCGTTTGGAGCGTTTTGTGTTTCCTTCTTCTGCTGTTTTTTTCGTTTTGTCTTAATTATGGGAGAGGGTTGGCGGGATCCGATTGAGGGGTTTAGCCTGCTCCCTTGGACCCGGGGCTGGCTCTGGTGGAGGGAGCAGGCGGGGAGGCGCAGGCTGGACCCCCGGCAGGGCCCGCGCGGTGTCGTCAGTGGTGCCTGCTTTTCCGCAGAGCCTCAGAGCACGCGGGCCCGGGATGGCTGTTCCCCGGCCAGGTGAGGCCGCCCTCCGGACAGGGTGTGCTACCCCCCCGCCCCACAGCACCCCGCAGAACCTGGCCGCGTACTACACGCCTTTCCCGGCCTATGGACACTACAGAAACGGCCTGGCCACCGCGGAGGAAGACTTCCAACCCTTCCGGCAGCTGAAGGCCGCCGCGTCTGCTGCCCCGGCCACGCCCCCCTTCGCCTTCCGCGTGGCGCCTCCCGTGCTGAGCCCGGGTCTGGGCCTACACAGGGAGCCTCTCTACAATCTGCCCTGGTACGGCAAGCTGCCATCGTGGTACTCAATTCCCCACGTCCCCAGGGAAGTGCCGTCCTTCCTGAGCTGCAGCGGCGAGTACGTGGGGGCCAGCGGTGAAGATCTGGGCCACCAAATCATTGGTGGCCACAAAGAGTGACCCGTGTTGTGGATCTGAAACTTTCATTCCACCGACCCCTGTGGATGCCTCTCTGTTACCTAATAGGCTGAGGACCTCGCAGTTATTACCTTGCTCACCCAGCAAGCAGTCTCAGGATGGTCCCAAACCCTCCAACCAAGAGGGGACGTCACCTGCTCGGTTCCACTTCAAGGAGGAAGACCTGCACTTCGTTCTGTATGGGACCACTCCCAGCCTGGAGCACCCAGCCAGCCTGCAGCATGGGATTTCAGGCCTCCTGGTCCCCACAGACAGCTCTGGTAAAGGGAGCCCACACCATCTGGGAGTTGAATTGGATGGGAATGCAGGTGGGAGCGGGAGTGGGGAAGAGGCACTTCCAGGTGGAGCTGAGGCTGTAGAGTGTGAAGGGGGAGAGGTACGTCTATGAGAGCCAGGGTCGGCTAGGCTCACTTCTGAGGCCCTGCTTGCTTAACTGCATGACCAAGGTTGGTTTCAGTGAGAGTTAAGGACCAAGAGAGATATGGTTCATGCTGTGAACTTACCTAAGAGTCCCTTCTCAGCCAACTACCTTTACCTCACTTGAGCATTAACTCTGATCCTCAGATCTCTTAAATTTACCTAATGGGGTTAATTACATAACCTTGCATGAGGCTGTTCTGAGTCTCAAATAAGAAATCGTATATGGAATTGCATAGAGTGAGATCGTAAATGAACAACTCATGTAAAATGAGGAGGGAAAAATAGAAATGACAAATAAACATCAAACGGGGATGACGGTTATCTTTAGGGAGTTACGGAGGAAAACACCTTATAAAAGCACTTATATTACACCCCTGTAATCGTAGCACTTTGGGAGGCCGAGGTGGGTGGATCACCTGAGGTCAGGAGTTCAAGACCAGCCTGGCCATCATGGTGAAACCCCATCTTTAAAAAAAAAGAAGCACTTCGTAATACATTTCTAATGAAAACTTGTTTTAAACTGCCTTTTGCTAGGATCTGATACTCTTCCTCAAACTCTGAATAAAGACTCCCTTCAACTTCCAGAAGGTAGGCAGAAGCCCTTGCGTGGATTTCTTTCCCTGAATTCATGCAGAATCACCCTCCTCATTCTCTTTCCTGCCTTGGCTTTTCCCCAGGTCTGTGCTTCATGCGGACGGTGTTTGGTGAAGTCCCACATTTTGGCGTGTTCTGCAGTAGTTTTATTGCCAAAGGAGTCAGGTTTGGGCCCTTTCAAGGTAAAGTGGTCAATGCCAGTGAAGTGAAGACCTACGGAGACAATTCTGTGATGTGAGAGGTAAATCTGTTTCTGGTGGGTATGCTGCTGAAAATGGGGTGGGAGACTAGTACGGGAAAGTCTTGGTCTTTGCTGCTCTGGGAGAGTCCTGGTCAGAGAGGGAGGACATCCAGGGCAGATATCTGGGGTTTGTTCCTGTAAAGGGAAGGAAGTGCTAGTATTTGCTCCGTGAGGATAGCACCTCTGCATGAATTCTGTATTTTGTGAGTGCCTTAGGTCATTTTAGTCTGGAAGATTAGCTATGGAATACACATTTAAAGAATCAGTACCTTGTATTATATTTGTAGACAAAACCAAATGCTTTAGATATTATAGAGTGCTGAAAGTATGCTAAAGAAAATGAAAACAAGTTGTAAAATTCAATATTATTCTCCTGTAAAATTAGTCAAGGATTTAAAAAACAACAACAGATACTCTTCAAGATGTAGTGATGATATATTAGGGACATGCTGGTGGGACTGCAGTTTATCACCTGCAAGAGAAAACCATTTGTTAGAATGTCTCAGATACCTTAAAATGCTCAAAATCCCTTGACCTTGAATTTCTACTTCTAGAAATAGAGTATAGGAAAATAATCTGAAATCAAGGCTATGTAGTATATGTTAATCCCAGGGTTGTTTATAATAACAAAACATTGGAGACAGTGAAATTGCCAGCAGCAGAGAAAGAAATAATTTTTCTTTTTTTTTTCTTCTTGAGACAGAGTGTCTGTCTGTTACCCAGGCTGAAGTGTAGTGGCACAATCTCAGCTCACTGCAACCTCTGTCTCCTAGAAATTCTCCTGCTTCAGCCTCCCGAGCAGCTGGGATTACAGGCATGTGCCACCATGCCCAGCTAATTTTTGCATTTTTAGTAGAGATGGGGTTTCACTATGTTGGCTAGGCTGGTCTTGAAATCTTGATCTCAAGTGATTCTTCCCCCTTGGCCTCTCAAAGTGTTGGGATTACAGGCATGAGCCACTACGCCCAGCCTTGAATGAAATCATTTGTAGCTCCATCAATATGTGTGAAAACTAAGTGGGGGTAAAATACAAAACTGTTGCATTTAAGTGGTGGAATTCAGTGTAACCTTTTGGTTTCACTTACCTCTGCTTATGAAATTAACATATATGCTCACTACAGAAATTTGGGATCAAGAAAGTGATAAAAGAATCTTTTAGAATGAATCACATTAGGCAGCCTCAGTGGCTTACACCTGTAATTCTGGCACTTTAGGAGGCCAAAGTGGGAGGATCACTTGAGCTCAGGAGTTTGAGGCCAGCCCAGGAAACATATTTTTTTTTTAAATTAGCCAGGTGTGATGGTGCATGCCTGTGTAGTTCTAGCTACTCAGGGGGCTAAGGTGGGAGGATCACTTGAGTCCAGGAATTCAAGAATTTGAAGCTACTGTGAGCTGTGATTGGGCCACTGCACTCCAGTCTGGGCAATAGAGTGAGACTCCA
>PVKP010042323.1:0-18095 GCA_004027715.1 Plecturocebus donacophilus
AAGATCAACAAAATAGACAGACTGCTAGCCAGATTAATAAAAAAGAAAAGAGAGAAGAATCAAATAGATGCAATAAAAAATGATAAAGGAGATATCACCACCTAGTCCACAGAAATACAAACTACCATCAGAGATTACTACAAACAACTGTATGTGCATCATAAATCAGTGAACCTGGAAGAAATGGATAAATTCCTGGACACTTGCACCCTCCCAAGCCTAAACAAGGAAGACGTCGAAACCCTGAATAGACCAATAACAAGGGCTGAAGTTGAGGCAGCAACTAATAGCCTACAAACCAAAAAAAGCCCAGGTCCAGATGCATTCACAGTGAATTCTACCAGACGTACAAAGAGGAGCTAGTACCACTCCTTCTGAAACTATTCTAAACAATCCAAAAAGACGGAATCCTTCCCAAATCATTTCATGAGACCAGCATCAACCGGATACCAAAATCTGGCAGAGACTCAACAAAAAAAGAAAAATTCTGGCCAATATCCATGATGAATATAGATGCAAAAATCTTCAAAAAATACTGACAAACTGAGTGAAACAGCACATCAAAAACTTATCCATCACAATCAAGCAGGCTTCATCAAGGGGATGCAAGGCTGATTCAACATATGCAAGTCTATAAATGTAATCCACCACATAAACAGAACCAAAGACAAAAACCACATGATTATCTCAATAGATGCAGAGAAGGCCTTCAACAAAATTCAACAACGCTTTATTCTAAAAACTCTCAAAAAACTAGGTATCGAAGGAACATATCTCAAAACAATAAAAGCTATTTATGACAAACCCACAGCCAATATCATACTGAATGGGCAAAAACTGGAAGCATTCCCTTTGAAATCCAGCACTAGACAAGGATGCCCTCTTTCACCACTCTTATTCAATATATTATTGGAAGTTGTAGCCAGAGCAATCGGGCAAGAAAAAAATAAAATGTATTCAATCAGGAAAGGAGGAAGTCAAATTGTCTCTGTTTGCAGACGACATATTGTAGATTTAGAAGACCCCATCATCTCAACCCAAAATCTCCTGAAACTGATAAGCAACTTCAGCAGTCCCAGGATACAAAATCAATGTGCAGAAATCACAAGCATTCCTATACACCAATAACAGACTTAAAGAGAGCCAAATTAAGAACCAACTGCCATTCACAATTGCTACAAAGAGTATAAAATACCTAGGAATACAACTAACAAAGGATATAAAGGACCTCCTCAAGGAGAACTACAAACCACTGTTCAAGGAAATAAGAGAGGACACAAAGAGATGGAAAAACATTCTATGCTCGTGCTTAGGAAGAATCAATATTGTGAAAATGGTCATACTGCCCAAAGGAATTTATAGATTCAATACTATCCCCATCAAGCTACCTATGACCCTCTTCACAGAACTGGAAAAAAACACCTTAAACTTCATGTGGAACTAAAAGAGAGCCCACATAGCCAAGATAGTTCTAAGCAAAGAGAACAAAGCTGGACACATCACGCTACCTGGCTTCAAACCATACTACGAGACTACAGTAATCAAAACAGCATGGTATTGGTACCAAACCAGAGATATAGACCAATGGAACAGAACAGAGGCCTCGGAGGCAACGCCACACACCTACAACCATCTGGTCTTTGACAAACCTGACAAAAAGAAGCAATGGGGAAAGGATTACCTGTTTAATAAATAGTGTTGGGAAAACTGGTGAGCCATGTGCAGAAAGCAGAAACTGGAGGCCTTCCTGACACCTTACACCAAAATTAACTCCAGATCGATTAAAGACTTAAACATAAGACCTAACACCATAAAAGCCCTATAAGAAAACCTAGGCAAAACCATTCTGGACATAGGCATAGGCAAGGACTTCATGACTAAAACACCAAAAGCATTGGCAACAAAAGCCAAAATAGACTAATGGGATCTAATTCAACTCCACAGCTTCCATACAGCAAAATAAACTATCATTAGTGTGAACCAGCAATCAACAGAATGAGAAAACATTTTTGCAAACTACCCATCTGACAAAGGGCTAATATCCAGAATATACAAAGAATTTAAAAAGATTTACAAGAAAAAAACAGACCCAATCAAAAGTGGGTGAAGGATATGAACAGACACTTTTCAAAAGAGGACATTTTTGAGGCCAAAAAACGTGAAAAAATGCTCATGATCACTGGTCATTAGAGAAATGCAAATTAAAACGACATTGAGATACCATGTCATGCCAGTTAGAATGGCTATCATTAAAAAATCTGGAGACAACAGATGCTGGAGAGGATGTGGAGAAATAGGAAAACTTTTACATTGTTGGTGGGAGTGGAAATTACTTCAACCATTGTGGAAGAATTGTGGCAATTCCTCAAGGATGTAGAAATAGAAATACCATTTGATCCAGCAAACCCATTACTGGGTATATATCCAAAGGAGTATAAATTGTTCTATTATAAAGACACATGCACATGTATGTTCATTGAGGCACTGTTCACAATAGCAAAGAACTGGAACCAACCCAAATACCAATTGATGATAGACCAGACAAGGAAAATGTGGCACATATACACCATGGAATACTATGCAGCCATAAAAAATGATGAGTTCATGTTCTTTGTAGGGATATGGATGAATCTGGAAACCATCATTCTCAGCAAACTGACACAAGAACGGAAAATCAAACACCACATGTTCTTACTCATAGGTAAATGTTGAACAATAAGAACATGTGGACACAGGGAGGGGAGCATCACACACTGAGATCTGTTGGGGGGAAATAGGGGAGGGACAGCAGAGGGTAGGGAGGTTGGGGAGTGATAACGTGGGGAGAAATGCCAGATACAGGTGACGGGGATGGAGGCAGCAAACCAGATTGCCATGTAGGTACCTGTGCAACAATCCTACATGTTCTGCACATGTACCCCAGAACCTAAAGTGCAATATATATATATATATATATATATATATATATATATATATATATATAAAAGAAGGTTGAAAAAAAGAAAAAAGAAAGAAAATCCTCAAATCCTCAATAAAATACTGGAAAACCAAATCCAGCAGCACATCAGAAACTTATCCACCATGATCACATTGGCTTTATTCCTGAGATTCAAGGCTGGTTCAACATATACAAATATATAAATGTAATCCATCACAGAAATAAAATTAAAGAAACTACATGATTATCTCAATAAATTCAGAAAGACCTTTGATAAAGTTCAACATCCCTTTGTGTCAAAAACTCTCAATGAACTGGGTATTGACGGAAGATATCTCAAAATAATAAGAGCTGTTTATGACAAACCCACAGCCAACATCATATTGAATGGGAAAAAGTTGGAAGCATTCCCTTTGAAAACCATTATAAGACAAGGATGCCCTCTCTCACCACTCCTATTCAACATAGTATTGGAAATTCTGGCCAGGGAATTCAGGCATGAGAAAGAAATAAAAGTATTCAAAATGGAAGAGATTAAGTCAAGTTGTCTCTGTTGGCAGATGACATAATTTTATTTTTAGAAAACTCTATCTTCTCAGCCCCAAAACTTCGTGAACTGATAAGCAACTACAGCAAAATCTCAGGATACAAAATCAATGTGTAAAAATCACAAGCATTCCTTGATCTCAACAATAGTTAAGAAGAGAGCCAAATCATGAACTCCCATTCACAATCACTACAAAGACAATAAAATACCTAGAAATACGGCTAACAAGGGATGCAAAGAACCTCTTCAAGAAGAACTACAAACCACTGCTCAAGGAAATAAGAGAAAATGTAAACAAATGGTAAAACATTCTATCCTCATGGATAGAAAGAATCAGTATCACCAAAGTGGCCATACTGCCCAAAGTAATTTATAGATTCAATGCTATTCCCATAAAACTACCATTGACATTCTTTGCAAAATTAGAAAAAATATTTTAAATTTCATATGAAATCAAAAAATACCCCATACAGTCAAGAGAATTCTAAGCAAAAAGAACAAAGCTGGAGGCATCATGCTACCTGACTTCAAACTATACCACAAGGCTACAGTAACCAAAACAGCATGGTGCTGGTACCAGAACAGACATATAGACTAATGGAGCAGAACAGAGACTTCAGAAATAACACCACACATCTACAACCATCAGATCTTTCACAAACCTTACAAAAAAAGCAATGGGGAAAGAATCTCCTATTCAGTAAATGGTGCTTGGAAAACTGGCTAGCCATATGCAGAAAATGGAAACTGGACCCCTTCCTTACACCTTATACAAAAATTAACTCAAGATGAATTAAAGACTTAAATGTAAAACCCAAAACCATGAAAACCCTAGAAGAAAGCCTAGGCAATGCCATTTAGGACATAGGCATGTCCAAAGACTTCATGACAAAAATGCCAAAAGCAATTGGAACCAAAGCCAAAATTGACAAATAGGATTTAATTAAACTAAATGGCTTCTGCACAGCAAAAGAAACTATTATCAGAGTGAACAGGCAACCTAAGAATGGGAGAAAAATTTTGCAATCTACCCAACTGACAAAAGTTGAATATCCAGAATTTACAAGAAACAAACACATTTACAAGAAAAATAACAAACCACCCCATCACAAAGTGGGCAAAGGATTTGAACAGACACTTTTCAAAAGAAGAAATTTACATGACCAACAAATATGAAAAAAGCTCAACATCACTGATCACCAGATAAATGTAAATCAAAACCTCAATGGGATACCATCTCACACCAGTCAGAATGGTAATTATTAAAAAGTCAGGAAACAATAGGTGCTGGTCAGGATGTGAAGAAATAAGAACGCTTTTATACCATTGGTGAAGATGTAAATTAGTTTAACCATTGTAGAAGACAGGGTAGCGATTCCTCAAGGATTTAGAACCAGAAATACCATTTGACCCAACAATCCCATTATGGAGTATATGCCCAAAGGAATGTAAATCATTCTACTATAAAGACACATACACATGTATGTTTATTGCAGCACTATTTACAATAGCAAAGACATGAAACCAACCCAAATGCTCATGAATGATAGGCTGGATAAAAAAAAAAAAAGCAGTACATATACATCATTGAATACTATGCAGCCATAAAAAGAAATGAGATTATGTCCTTTGCAGGGACATGTATGAAGCTGGAAGTCATCATCTTCAGCAAACTAACACAGGGACAGGAAACCAAACACTGCTTGTTCTCAGTTATAAGTAGGAGTTGAACATTCATAACACATGGACACAGAGAGGGGAACAACACACACCTGGGCCTCTTGGGGGGTGTGGGGAGGGAACTTAGAGGATGGTTTAATAGATGCAGCAAGCAGCCATGGCATACTTATACCTATGTAACAAACCTGCGCTTTCTGTACATGTATCCCCCTTGTTTTAGCAGACAAAAAAATAAAATAAAATAAATATTTTACTCCTTTTGCTCTCTCTCCTCACACACACAATTTTATAATATTTTTCTGAACAATTCACAGGTAAGTTATGTGCATCATGAGCATGAGAATATGACAAAATACTTTTATCTAAAGTATCTCTTATATCCAAACTTTGTCAGTTGACCCAATAGTGTGTTTTATAGCATATTCTCCTCCAATTGAGAATCCAGTCTAGAACCTGGTGGCACATATACTTGTCATATCTCACTAGGATTCTGTAATCTGGGAGAGGTCCACAGACTTTTCTTGCCTTTTGATCATCCAGTCAAGGTGCTGCCCAAATTCTTTGATGTATAATTACTGGTTACATTACTTTTTTGTAACTAATAAGTAGTCTGTGGGAAGTCACTTTGAGACTATGCAAATATTGTGCTCCTCATCATAATTTCCCCCATGATTTAGCCTCCGTTAATCATATTTTAATAATAATTTAGTCTTTACTACGATGATTGTTAAGTAATTACTGTTTTAGCTCCAGCAGTTCCTTCATACTTTCAACAATCTATTTCTAGGAAGAACCTTTCCCCCATGGTTTCTAAAAATATTTATTATTGTCAATGTGGACTCATGAATTCTTACTTTTTCAGTGGTTTACTTAATACTTTTGGTGCATATATTGTCTTAGATTTTTCCAGCAGGAATTTTTTTTAATCTGTTAACTGCATTTTGTGGCATGCTGCCAATAAAATAAAAATTACTGTTATGTTTTTGGTGTAATGAAACATCATATGTTATGTTTTCATGCTCATTTTGTGTCTACCCTACCCTAGCCCTGGAATCAGTCACTTCTCCAAATATCCCTAAGAATCAGTTTTTTGTTGCTGTAATTATGCTACATGTTTTGAGCAGGGTTAGGATTTAGTTATTATATTGTCTGTTTTCTTTCATCTTTTTACGTTTTGGTGACATTCTAGCAAGAATGAATCTCTCTCACTGGGTGGAAAGAGACATTAACTTGAAACTTCCTCACTGAAACTCTCCTTCCAATATTTTAAATAGACCTGAATTAGTATCCTATCTAATTTGTGGGTGCAAGACTGAGTGTGCCAAAATGGAGAAAGACTATGCACTCCCATAGTACTGACTATGCATGCCTATTGAATAGAAATGTATATATGTATATTTCTTCCTAGGTTTGAAGTTGCTTTGAGAGACATTATTGTTTCTCATAAGTCAAATGCAGATAGAAGCACTCTCTTCCAAATGCCACCTTCTTTGGGGTGGCTTCATGGGATTTTAGGGGTTCTCCTCCAGATGCTTGTGTTCAGTCTGAAGCAATGGTGATGCTATTGCGAGAAAAAATAACACCATCAAATGTTGTGGGCTTGTTTTCTAGGAATTTTATCTTGCATTGTTTTATACAAGAAGTCATAAACCAAAAAAAAATTAATAAAAATATTTTCAGCCAGGTGGCAATAGTCTTTTTTGATTGAAGCACATTCTCTACTATATAGCTAAATTCACACATATATATATATATATATATATATATATATATACACACACACACAGACACACACATCAATGTATATAATGCAAGAATATAGCAGCTAAATTAAGCTATTTCCCATTTTATTCAAATTGCATGGGAGGAATTTCAGTACTTGGAAAGAAACACAAGACAAAGGCACATGAAAGAGTGTAATTTTAAATGCTTACAAACATTTTTCAGTGTAATTCTTAAAGAAACAAATAAATGAATAACATGCATGTTTTGTGGTACCACCTGCAGCTTGGGGTATGTTGTGCATCCCCATATTAGAAGAGAAAGACTTGTTACAAGTCAAAGCGATAGACAAGTAAAGATTCTGTATGAAACCATCTAGTTATAGTGAACTCTTTTTCTTCGAACAATCTAATAGGAGGTGAGGATGGCAGAGCATCACTTATGGGAAGGCAGAACAACTGTGATTTGGTTGATGAAATGCCCTAACCATAGTATTTCTGGTTCTAAGAATAGTCCATGCTAACAATAACTATCCTTTCTGAAGCTATGAGAGGCTGAGAAAATGAATATGAGCTCTTTGCCGCATAGAGATGAGGAAGTCTCATTTCTAGGGAATCATTTTTCTCCGTTCTGGAAGAGAATAGCCAGGCTATTCAGAAAGCAATGAAAAAGAGGATATTTGAAAGTTGCATGCACACTGACATGTGCTCTGGTTTTCTAATCTTGGGGAGGAGTACAGTGTCATTCACAGAAAATTAAAATTCAAAGGATGAATTTAGCTATAGAGAATGTGCTTCAATCAAAAAAAGACTATTGCCACCTGGCTGAAAATATTTTTATTATCAATTTTCTTCTTTTTTTGTTTAGGACTTCTTGTGTAAAACAATGCAAGATAAAATTCATAGAAAAAACCCCACAGCGTTTGATGGCGTTATTTCTTCTGAAGCATCACCATTGCTTCAGACTGAACACAAGCATGGAGGAGAGAGAACCCCTAAAATCCCATGACCCCACCCCAAAGAAGGTGGCCTTTGGGACAGAGTGCTTCTATCTGCGTTTGACTTATGAGAAACAATGTTATCTCTCAAAGCAACTTCAAAGCTAGGAAGTTTGGTTGTGAGAACCATAACTAAGAAATAACATCAGCATTGTCTAAGATATTATACTGTGATATTGTACCTATTATAGAGGTCCTGAATAATTATGGAATCCTAATAGCCAACACTGAGTTCATATGGACATAAAGATGGAAACAGTAGACAACGGGGAGTAGCAGTGGGAGGATCCTAATATCTCATAATAGAGTCACTCAGGTTAAGTGTCATAAAGTCCATACTGAAGTTGTTTACTGCTCAGTGATAAGCATATTTGTACTTGAATAAGCATTATGTTCAATTAAAACTGATTTTCTTAAAAATTATAACCATATGTGTAATAGGCTAAGCATTACTCTCACAGTAAGTTGTTTTCCTTTAAAGTAATATAACATAGGCATAATAGATGAGGTAAAACTGACTGTAGCATAATATCACCTGAAAGTCAGAATGAACCGATAGAAAATTGAGCCAAAAGGTTGATGAGATCATCATAATGGGCACACTTGTAGAATAACATTAAAACAGTAAAAAACTGATAATGCACGAGGCACCTTTAGAATCTCTGCCTGCGAAACTTCTGAAGCCTGCTCCAGGCTTTGACAGTTGCTACCCAGAGATTTTGTCTGATAGGAGCAGATATTCCCTCACTGACTAGCTGCTAAGGGACTTCCAGATCCACTACAGTTTTCTGTTAGTCTGCTGGCTTTCCTAGCCATCACTGTGGTTTGTTATTCCCTCTAATTACTTCTTTTTACAGCTGAATTATATTATGAATGTTTGTTCAGTCGATTGTGTGTGTGAGTCTCTTGTATGAATTTGAGCATTAGAAAAAAAGAAAATAATCTTTTGGACACTGACGTTGGCAAAGCCTTCCTGACTAAGTCACCAAAAGCAATTGTAGTAAAACCAAAAATAGAAAAATGGAGTATAATTTAAAGAGCTCTTGCAGAGCAACAGAAACTGTCAACAGAGCAAATAGACAACGTACAGAATGGGAAAAGATAATCACAAACTATGCATCTGACAAAAGCCTAATATACAGAATCTAGAGGGAATTTAAAAGCAAAACACAAATAATCCAATTAAAACATTGGCAAATGGCATGAAGAGAAACATCTCAAAAGAAGACATAGAAGTGGTCAAACAACATATGAAAAAATGCTCAATATCACCAATTATCAGAGAAGTGCAAATCAAAACCACAATGAGATATCATCTTATACTTGTCAGAAGGGCATTTTTTAAAAAGTCATAAAAAACAAAAATAGAAACAGATGATGGCCAGGCTGTG
This sequence comes from Plecturocebus donacophilus, assembly GCA_004027715.1. NCBI lineage: Eukaryota > Metazoa > Chordata > Mammalia > Primates > Pitheciidae > Plecturocebus > Plecturocebus donacophilus. Next base: position 9,276 of record PVKP010042323.1, read on the forward strand.
AAGAAAAGGGAATACTTATACACTGTTAGTGGGAATCCGAGTAAGTCAAGCCACTGCAGAAAGCAATCTAGAAATTTCTTAAAGAATTTAAAACAGAACTACCATTAAACTCAGCAATACCATGACTGAGCATATACCCTCCCAAAATAAATCATTCCACCAAAAAGACACATGTACTTGTATGTTTATTGCTGTACTATGTGAGTATATCAAACTAGAGTTTCTGCACAGTGAAAAAAAACAAACAATTGAGTGAAGAAAGAACATACAGAATGAGAGAAAGTATTTGCAAATGGTGTATCTGATAAGGTCTTAATATCAAAAATATATAAGGAATTCAAATAACTCAGTAGGAGGAAAACAAAGAACCAGATTTAAAAGTGGGCAAAGAATCTGAATAGACATTTCTCAAAAGAAGACATAGAAATGGCAAACAGAGGAAGAATCAGTATTATTCAAATGTCCATACTTCCCAAAATATTTGACAGATTCAAAGCAATTCCTATCAAAAGATTAATGACATTCTTTACAGAAATAGAAATAGCAATGTTAAAATTTATGTGGAACAACTGAAGACCCAGAATAGCCAAAGCAACTCTAAGTAAAAAGAGCAAATCTGGAGGAATTACATTATCTGACTTCAAATTATGCTACAGAGGTATAGGAACCAAAACAGCATGGTACTGGCATAAAAGCAGACACAAAGACCATTGGAACAGAATTGAGAACCCAGAAACAAATCCACACATTTACAGTGAACTTATTATCCCCAGAGGTGCCCAGAACATATGCTTGGGAAAAGACAGACTCTTCAATAAATGGTCCTGGGAAAACTGGATATACATACGCAGAAAACCAAAACTAGACCCCTATGTCATGACATATTAAAAAATTAAAGCAAAATGGATTAAAGACTTAAACCTAAGACCTCAGACTATTAAATAACTTCAAGGAAACATTGGGGAAACTTTCCATGACATCAGTTTGGGCAAAGATTTCTTGAGTAATGCCTCACAAGTACAGGCAATCAAAGCAAAAAGGACAAATGGGATCACATCAAGTTGAAAAGCTACAGTACAGCAAAGGAAACAAGAAATAAAATGAAGGGACAACCCACAGAATGGGAGAAAACATTTGCAAAGTACTCATCTGACAAAAGATTAATAACCAGAATATATAAGGAACTCAACTCTATAGGAAAAAATCTAATAATAGGATCAAAAGTGGGCAAAAAACTTGAATAGACATCTCTCAAAAGGAGACATATAACATGCATATGAAAAAGTGCTCAACATCATTGATCATTAGAGAAATGCAAAGAAAACTACGGTAAGATATTCCACAAACTAGTTAAAATTGCTTCTATTGAAAAAACAGGCAATAACAAATGCTGGCGAGAATGTAGAGAAAAGGGAATCTTTGTGCACTGTTGGTGGGAATGTAAGTTAGTACAACCACTATGGAGAATAGTTTGGAGGTTCCTAAAAAAAAATAAAAATTGAAATACCATATGATCTAGCAATCCCTCTGCTGAGTATATATTCCAAAGAAAGAATATCAGTATATCAAAGGGATATCTGCACTCTCGTGTTTGTTGCAGCATTGTATACAATAACCAAGATTTGGAAGCAACTTAAGTGTTTAACGACAGATGAATGGATAAAGAAAATATGATGCATACACACAGTGGACTATTATTCAGCCATAAAAATAATAATATCCTGTCATTTGCAACAATATAAGTAGAACTAGTGGTCATTATGTCAAGTTAAGTAAGCCAGGCACAGAAAGACAAACATTGCAGGTCCTCATTTCTTAGGATCCAAGAATTAAAACAATTGAACTCATGAACATAGAGAGTAGAAAGATGGGTACCAGAGGCTGGTAAGAGTAGTGGGATGGGGGAGTAGGGGAAGTGAGGATAATGGGTAACAGGAACAAAAATAGAAAGAGTGAATAAGACCTGCTATTTGATAGCACAACAGGGTGACTATAACCAATAATAGCTCAATTATACTTTTTAAAATAACTAAAAGACTGTAATTGTAACAGAAAACATAAATGCTAGAGGGCATGGATATCCCATTCCATGGTGTGGTTATTCCACATTGCATGCCTGTATCAAACATCTAATGTACCCCATAAATATATCTATACCTACTATGTACCCACAAATATTCAAAATAAAAAAATTAAACTAAAAAAAGAGATGGGGATAGAAGCAAGTGAGAAGTAAGTAAAGAAATTTCAGGAAAAAAAAAAACCCGGCTCCCTGGAATACAATTCTTCCCATCTCATCACACAACAAGTACACTAGGTCCCTGGCAATACATTCATCTTGCAAAATAAAAATATACCCATAGTGTGAATAAAAATACCTTTAAGTTTGCTATGACTGTTGCTTAAGACTGTGCTCCTTTATTAAATATTCATTAAAGTGCCTCTGTGGTAGATTTCAAAGTTGAACTTATCTTGCTGTCAAGGTTTAACAGTCATAGAGAGTTTTGAAATAGTCTCCTAATTGAGTGTACTGCCATTACATGGGACAATGTTCTGCCTCCAAGTGGCTTAGGCTTAAGAGGGAAACTTACCAACTTGCATAATGGAGATTTGTGGAAGTTTCAGGTACAACTGGATCAGGGATGGCAAATGATATTGTCAGGGCTCAATTTTGCTAACCTCTCAGTTCTGCATATTGCTGCCTGACCTCAGTTTGCCTGCCATGCTATGCAAGATGACTGCTGGTAGCACCAAATTAACATCCCAATAGCTGAACAATCCCAGTGGAAATAGACAGAGTTGACATAGCTCTGGCAAAAAGTCCTGCGGAACATTCTCATTAGCTTGTCTTGAGGTATACTCCCAACTCTGCACTAATCGCTGGGCCAGAGGCATAGATACTTGGACTAAAAAGAAACAGGTTCTGCTCAAGAAAAAGGAGTGTGTGTCCAGGCGAGAAGGTGCTCTGGGCAAATAATAGCAAATGCCCACAGCTCTGGAAACCTCACTTCTTTCACCACTTTGTACGAACAGTGTCACTATTCTAGAGGATGAATAAACCTCATAATACCTCCAAAAACAAAAACCAAGAAACAAATGGCAAACTGTTATGTAGAGGGGAGGGGAAATGCTTAACATCACTAATCATCAAAGAAATGCAAATTAACATATGTAGAAATTTTAAAAATTGCATTTCATGATAGGATGCCTATTCCAACAGCCAGCACAATAGTTCTAAATTTGTGTATGTGTCTTCAAAATATATAAACCAAAACTCAACAGAACAAGAAGAGACATAGGCAAATACTGAGTCATCATTGGTGATATTAACACATACCTCCCAGTAACTGATAGAACAATCAGACAAAAAGCAAAGTAAGAAAATAGAAGAATTCAAGCGATATAATTATAAAACTCAACCTAATTAGCACATACAGAGCATTACACCAAGAAACTGCAGAATATACATTTTTTCAAGTTTATATTGAATGTTTACCAAAATGCATCACATACTAGGGTGCAATGCAAGACAAAACATTTTAGGGACTGAAATCATATGAAATATATTCTCTGTATACAGTAGAAGTAATATAGAAGACAATAACAGAAAGATAAAGAAAGTACATTCAAATGTTTAGAAATTAAGGTAAACACTTTTGAATAACTCACGGGTCAAATAAAAAATTATAATGGAAAGCAGACAATATTTTCAACTAAGCGATAATAAAAATATGGCATACCAAAATCTGCTAGAGGGCTATTTATATCTTTAACTGCATATGTTAGAAACAATAAAATGTTAAAAATAGTCTAAACTTCTGTAACAAAAGACTAGAAAAATAATGATAAATTAAACCAAAAGAAAGCAGAAGTGAGGAAGCAATATATAAATAAGAAAAGAAATCAATGAAATAAAACATGGGTGTGAGATAGAGACAATTAAAAAAATTAAAATTGGTCCTCTGAAATATTTCAAAAAATTTACGAGCCTCTAGCAAAGACTGATTGCAAAAAAATGGAGCACAACAGAAATTGCTAATATCAGAAATGAAAAGGAAATATCAATACAGATCCTAAAGACATTGTAAAGAAAATGAGAGAATGCTCCAAATAACAGGCCAATAATTTTATAAGTTAAATGAACAAATTTATTAAAAAATACAACTTGCCAAAATGGAATAAGAAGAAAATAAAAATTATAATATTCTGTGAGTATCAAAATTCTTCAATTCATAATTAGAAACATTACCACAAAGAAAATTCTAGATCCTTATGCCTTCACAGGTGAATTTATCTGAACAGTTAAGTAAGAAATAATGTTAATTTTACAAGAACTCTTAACATAGAAGAAAAGGAGAGTATTAAAAAATTTTCTTTGTGAGACCATTATAAACCTGATACCAAAACCTAACAAGAACTACAAAAAAGGAAAATTACAAAAACATGAATTAAAAATCGAAAAAAAAGTTATCAAATTGAATCCAGCAATATAGAAAAAGAATAAAAGATAATTACTAAGTGGGATTTATTCTGGTAGTAAAAACATTTCTTTAGCAATAAAAATTAATCAATTAATTAATGATATTGACAGATTATATGAGAAAAAAATCAAATCTTTCCGTAGATGCAGAAAAAACATTTGCTAAAGTTGAAGAGTTGTTGATGATATGAACTCTCAGCAAACTAGGAAGAAGTACAAACTTCCTTATTCTTTTATAAAAGACACTTAGAGCTAGACTACTCAGTTGTAAAATATTGAATGCTTTCCTCTTGACATCAAGAATAAAACAAGTACGGCCACAGTTACCACTTCTAATCAACACTGCACTTGAAATACTGGTCAATATAACATGGTAAAGTAAATAATAAAATCTTGTTAACATAATAAGCAAAAAAAAGTAAGTAAAAAGCATAAAGATTAGAAAAGATAAACAAAGCTGTCTTCATTCACAAATGACATAATTATGTGCAAAGACCAGAAATAACATACAAGGAAACTTTTGGAATTATTAAACAAACTTAGCAAGATCTCCGGATAGAAAATCAATATACAAATTCAATTGTATATCTTATGTTAGAAGAAAAGATGAGAAAATGCAACAATTAACTTTTACCATGGCTTCAAACCACCTTAAGCACCTATGTGATATCTGATAAAATGTGCAAGGCCTTTATATTAAAACTATATAACATTGATGAGGAAATTTTAAAAGACCTAAACAAATTGAGGCATATGTCACAATTATGGATCAGTAAGCTCAATAATGTTAAGATGTCAGTTTTCCCCAAATTGAGCAATATTTAATGCAATACCAATCAAAGTACCAGTAGTATTTTCAATGGAAAATTGACACCCTAATTCTAAAATTTACATGGAACTGCAACGGATTTAGAAAAGCCAAGAATTCTGGAAGAAAAACAACAAATTTATTATGGAGTTACAATAATTAAGAGAATGGGGTATTAGTGTGAAGGTAAAAAAACCAATTGTACTGAAAAGATAATTCAAAGATATATCTACACATATGTAGTGTCTTAATTTATAATATATCTCTACTACAATTCAATGAAGTAAAATATGGCCATTTCTCTCTCTCTTTTTTGAGAGAGAGGGTCTTACTCTGTCCCTCAGAGCCAGGTCTTACTCTGTCACTCAGATGTAAGACTCTGTCACTCAGGTCTTACTCTGTCACTCAAATTTGAGCCAGGGTCTTACTCTGTCACTCAGGCTGGAGCGCAGTGGTGGGATCACACTGCAGCCTCTGATTCCTGGGGCTCAAGCGATCCTCTTGTCTCAACCTACAAACGAGCTGAGACCACAGGTTTGTACCATCATGCCCGGCTATTATTTTTTAAATTAAATTGTGGAGACATGATTTTGCTATGTTGCCCAGGCTGGTCCTAAAATCCTGGCTTCAAGCAATCCTCCTGCCTCAGTCACCCAAAGTGTTGGGATTACAGGCATGACCCACTGTCTCCAACCACATTTCACTTACCGTTTTTGGACCAATTGTATATCTACAGGGATGAATTGAGCCTTGACCCCCACACTTTACATTAAACCAAAAATTGATTCAAAATGGATAATAGACCTAATTATGAAAACAATAAATATGCAGCTTCTAGAGGAAACTATAAGGAAATATTCCCATGAACTTGAGGCAGATAAAAATTTATTAAACATGATAGAAAAGAATTAACCATAAAAGAAGAGACTGATACACTTGGTTTCATTAAAATTAAGAACTTCTCTTCATCAAAATACTATTGTGAGAGTAAAAAGGCAACCAGAGTGGAGGAAATACTTGTAATACATAATATCTGGTAACAAACTCATATTCAGAATATACAAATAATTACTACAAATCAATAAACAAAAAACACACCCAATTAAAAATGGGCTAAAGACTTAAAATGACCATTCAAAAATTTTGAAATGGCTAATGAGAATTTGAAAATGTTCTCGATATCATGAGTTAGCAGAAAAATACAAATTAAAACCACAATGTAACCATTTTATATATTGATTACACAAGTCTACACATGGAATAAAACTTCATAGAGCTATACACACGTACACACACTGCACAAAGTAGTGCGTATAAGAACTGGTGAAATCTGGGTAAGGGTTCTAGTAGACAATATTATATCAATGTCAATTTACTGGTTTTGCTATTGTATTATAATTATGCAAGACATTATTGCTGGAAGGAAACTGCGTGAAAAAAAACAGAGTTGTTTGTACTAGTTTTACAACTTCCCTTTAAGTCTACAATTATTTTAAAATAAAAAGTTTGAATTAATACAGTATAACTACACACCCACCAGAATGGCTAAAATTAAAAGGACTAACAATATCTAGTGCTGTTGAGAATGAGAAACAACCAATGATTATTATACATTGCTGATAATGGTGTAAATTCATATGATCACTTTGGAAAACTGCTAGTAGCTAATAAAGATAAACACATGCATACGTCATAACCCAGATTTCACTATATTCCCAAGAGAAGTTAGATCATATGTCCATCAAAATACTTGTATAATAATAACAGCTTTATTAATGATAGCCCCAAACTAGAAAATATAAAAGTCCAGCAACAGTGAAATGGACAAATAAATTGTGGCATATACACAAAGTGCAATAATATATAGCAATAAAAATAACTAATGCTACATACAATGACATAGGTGACTCTGACACATTGTGCCAGAGATTTCAGACACATACATACATACATACGTGCAAAAAATACATATAATCTATTCATAGTAAGTTAAAGGACAGGTAATAAGCAGTGGATATCAGAAGAGTTGTTTCCTCTGAGGGGATGTGTTGGCTAGGAAATGCATGAAGTTGTCTGTGATGCTAGAAATCTTTGATAGCTTTTTTGAAGTGGTTGTTATGTGTGTGTATGCATATATATAAGTTCATCAAGTTGTACCTTAAGATTTGTGCCCCTTACTATATATATGTTATATCTCAATTTAAAAATAAAATAATTAATGGGCTAAAAAGAAACTTGGAGAAAATATTCACAACATATATATCTGATAAAGGATTTGCATCCAGGATATATAAAGAACTTCTGCAAATCATTAGTAAAAGTCAAACCACCAATTTAAGAAGTGGAGAAAAGATTGAACAGACACTTCACAAAAGATACAAATAGGCAATAAGCTTGACGAATGTGTTTATCATTAGTCATCAGGAAAATGCAAATTAAAGCTATAAGGATATAACATCTTAAACTCACTAAAATGTCTGAAATAAAGACTAGCAATACCAAATGTTGACAAGGATGTAGAGAGACTAGGACTCACATACATTGCTGGTGGGAATGTAAAATGGCACAACCTTGAGAAACTTGCAGTTTTTAATACGTTCAAACATGTACTTACTTTATGTTGAACAATTCCACTCCTAGGCACTTACCCAAGAGAAATCAAAACATATGTCCACAAAAGACTTGTACAAGACTATTCTTGCAGCTTTATTTATAATGCTCCAAACAAAAATCCAAATGCACATCAACAGGAGGATAAATAAACTGCCGTATATTCATTCAGTAGAATACAGCTTAACAATAAAAAGGATGACCAATGATAATCATGAATTACAATATCATGTCAAACAAAAGTAAGACACAAGAGAATACATACTCTATGACTCAATTTCTAAAACAGGCAAAATAAACCTACGGTGATGAAAATCACAGTGATGGTTGCCTCCGGTGTGAATGATAATTGACTGGAAATAGGTAAAACGGAGCATTCTGGGGGTTGGAATGTTGTATATCTTCATTTGGGTAGTGAGTACATGTGTGTATACAGTTGTTAAAACCCATCAAACTGTACATTTATCTATGCATTTTATTGTAAATAAATTATACCTCACTTAAAAAATCAAGAAAGAGGAAAACATAAGACTCAGGAAGCAGGGGCTCTAACATGTGAAAAAAGTAAAACAATTTCCAATATGGTGGCAAAGAGAAGTTCAGGTATTTTGGCTGAGCAGCAGGCCCAGAGAGAAAGCAGTTTAGTTTAGAGGGAAAACAGTGCTCTCTAGGAGACAGGCCTCCCATAAAAACTGAAATTGATATATTGCCCAATGTATTTGATCATTTGGAAAATTCTATTAATGTGTAACAGACCTGACAGAGAATGAGAAAGTACTTAAGAATATATACACAGATCCACAAACAAGAGAAAACAATGGGCAAGTACTATCTCTAGGGGAAAATTATAATACAATAAACATAATCATGGTACATAACTTGACTCCACAGAAAATGTTTATATGGTCACAATAATATTAAC
>PVKP010042324.1:6081-18245 GCA_004027715.1 Plecturocebus donacophilus
ATTGTCCTGGCCAGATGTGGTGGCTGATGCTTATAATCCCTAGCAGGAGCACTTTGGGAGGCCAAGGCAGGCAGATTGCTTGAGGTCAGGAGTTTGAGACCAGCCTGGGCAACATGGTGAAACCCTATCTCTACTAAAAATACAAAAATTAGCCAAGTGTAGTGGTGCATACCTGTAATCCCAGCTACCAGAGAGGCTGAGGTAGGAGAATCACCTGAACCCTGGAGGTGAAGCCTGCAGTGAGCTGAAATCGCACCACTGTACTCCAGTCTGAGTGACAGAGTGAGGCCCTGTCTCAAAAAGAAAATTATAATTTGTCCATTTCATCTAAGTTATCTATTTCATTGGTACAAAACTGTGCATAATGTTTCCTTATTTGCATTACAATGTCTTCAGGGTATGTACTGATAATCTTTCATTCCTGGAATTGCTAATTTGCTTTTTATTTTTGGAGACAGCATCTCAGTTTGTCACTCAGGCTGGAGTGCAGTAGCACAATCATAACTCACTGCATCCTGGAACTCCTGGGCTCAAGTGATCCTCCTGCCACAGCCTCCTGAGTAGCTGGGATTTACAGGCTCAAACCACTGTGCCTGGCATGTTTTAAAAAAATTGTTTTGTAAAGACAGAGTCTTGCTGTGTTGCCAAGGCTGGTCTCAAACTCTTAGTCTCAAGTGATCCTCTCACACTGGTCTCCCAAAGTGCTGAGATTACAGGTGTGAGCCACAGCACCCAGCCTGTTTCTTTTTTCCTTCCTTGATTGGTCTGGCTAGAGGACTATCAGTTTCACTGATCTTTACAAACAACCAGCTTTGGATTTCACTGATCTTCTGTTTTCCGGTTTTCTATTTCAATGATTTCTGCTCTGATCTTTATTACCATCTCACACTTACTTAGGGCTTAGTTTGCCCTTCTTTTTTTTGAGGTAGAAGTTTGGGTCTTTGACATGAAATCTTTCTTCTTTTCTAATAATAGTATTTAATTTCCTTTAAAGCACTGCTTTAGCTGCATCCTACAATTTTTTTTTTTTTGAGGTGGAGTCTTGCTCTGTTGCCCAGGCTGGAGTGCAGTGGTGTGATCTTGGCTCACTGCAGCCTCCGCCTCCCTGGCTCGAGTGATTCTCCTGCCTCAGCCTCTCGTGCATCCCACAAATTTTGACAGGAATGTTTTCATTTTCATTCAGTTCAAAATATTTTATATAAGCGTATATTGTGCTTCACTTTACTGTGCACCACAGATACTGCACTTCTTTATTAAATCAAAGATTTGTGGCAACCCTATATTAATCAAGTCTACCGATAACATTTTCCCAACAGCATTTGTTCATTTTGTGTCTCTGTGTTACACCGCAGGGACTCTCACAATACTTCAAACTTTTCCTTATTAGTATTTCTGTTGTGGGAATCTGTGATAAATGATCTTTGATGTTTCTATTGTAATTGTTTTGGGGTGCCACAAACTGCATCCATATAATATGAACTTCATTCACCAATGCTGTATGGTTCTGACTGTACCACGGAGTAGTCAATCCCTCGTCTATCCCTCTCTTTGGGTCTCCCTATTCCCTGAGACACAATCATATTGATATTAGGCCAATTAATAGCCCTACAATGAATTCTAAGTGTTCAAGTAAAAGGAAGAGTCACACATCTCTCATTTTCAATCAAAAGCTAGAAATGACTAAGCTTAGTGACAAAAGCATGTCAAAAAGTGGGCCAAAAGTCGGCTTTTTGTGCCAGTCAGCCAACTTGTGAATGCCAAGTAAAAGTTCTTGAAGAAAATTAGAAGTGCTATTCCAGTGAATGCACAAAGGATAAGAAAGCAAAACAACCTTATTGATGATTTAGAAAAAGTTTGAGTGGTCTGGGTAGAAGATCAAAACCAGCCACAACATCCCCTAAAGCCAAAGTCTAATCCACACCAAGGCTCTAACTCTTTCATTCTATGAAGACTGAAAGAGATGGAGAAACTGCAGAAGAAAAGTTGGCAGCTGGCAGAGCCTGACTCATGAGGCTGAAGGAAAGAAGTTGTCTCCATAAAATAAAAGTGCAAGGTTGCATCCTGGCCAACATTGTGAAACCCTGTCCCTACTAAAAATACAAAAATTAGCTGGGCGTGGTAGCACATGCCTGTAGTCCCAGCTACTTGGGAGGCTAAGACAGGAGAATCACTTGAACCCAGGAGGCAGAGGTTGCAGTGAGCTGAGATCCTGCCACTGCACTCCAGCTTGGTGACAAAGTGAGACTCCATCTCAAAAAAAAAAAGTGCAAGCGAGTGCTGATGTAGAAGTGGTGGCAAGTTATCCAGAAGCTCTAACTAAGATAAAGATAATTGATAAGGATAGCTATACTACACAACAGATTTTCCTTTTTCCTTTTTTATAAGAGTCTAACTCTTGCCCAGGCTGGAGTGCAGTGGCCTGATCTTGACTCACTGCAACCTCTGCCTCCCAGGTTCAAGCGATTCTCCTGCCTCAGCCTCCCAAGTAGCTGGGATTACAGGCCTTTTGCCACCAGGGTTAATTTTTGTATTTTTGGTAGAGATGGGGTTTTGTCATGTTGGCTAGACCGGTCTCAAACGCCTGACCTCAAGTGATCCACCCACCTGGGCCTCCCAAAGTGCTGGGATTATAGGCATGAGCCACCGTGTCCAACCAACAAATTTTCAATGTAGACGAACCAGCCTCATATTGGAAAAATATCCCATCTAGGATTTTCATAACTAGAAAGCAGAAAACAATGCCTGGCTTCAAAGAACGGGTGAACTCTCCGGTTAGGGGCTAATGCAACTGCTAAGTTGGAGACAATGCTCATTAACCATTCCAAAAATCCTAGGGCCCTTAAGAATGATGCTAAATCTACTCTGCCTGTGCTCTATAAATGCAACAACAAAGCCTGGATGATGGCATATCTGTTTACAACATGGTTTACTAAATATTTTAAGCTCACTGTTGAGACCTACTGCTCAGGAAAACAGAATCCTTTCAAGGTATTACTGCTCACTGACAATGCACCTGTTCACCCAAGAGCTCTGATGAAGATGTAGAGATGAACGTCTGTAGCTGAACTGGGTTTGAGTTTGTTGTTGTGATAGATAAGTCCAGTGCATCACTGCTGTCAAACTCCTTCAGTAATAGGATGCTGCTACCTTATGCTTAGTGTGGGGCTAGGGTGCTAGGGTTCCCCCACCCCCCCACTATTCTTGCTCCACCCTTAGCTTTCAGCAGTCTCTGCATGTCTGTACCATAGAGGGAGTCTCTTTCTACATTCCTGTCTCTCCTCCATTAATGGATTATTCTTGCTTATTACTAAGGGTTTGGCTCATGGTGGGAGTAAGGAAGAGTTCTTTGTCCTTTTGGGCTGGTTTCGGTCTTAGGCAGGACCTCAGGGATGGTGATTTCTCATTGTTCCTACACACCCCTCCCCAAAATATCAGGCAAACACTGTGGTGTGTGTGTGTATGTGGTGTTGGCAGTGGTGAGTCTTGGGAGGGAGAAACTTTCCTGCCCTGCCTTCACTGGTGAGGGAATCTCTGCTTTATATCACTACAGGATCCTACTAAGCCCAGGGTTTTCCTGTCCTCCCTGAAGGCAGACTTTGCTTTTACTCTCACTTCAAAAGCAGTGGATATCTGCTTGAGCCCAACAGCTGCAGGAGAGGAGGCCAGAAGGGCTTTCAGCTCCTCCTCTATGGCTTAAGGATTTATCTTTGAATGAAAAAGAGTGTAGGATTGTACAACATGGTGGCTACAACTAATAATTTACTATATTCTGAAAAATTGTTGAGAGTAATTTTAAGTGTTCTCACCACAAAAAAAAACATACATTAATCAGCTCAATTCAGCCATTCCACAATGTATATATATACATATTTCAAAATATCATGTTGTACATGATATATACAATTTTTAATGTCAAAAATTTAATTAATTAAAAAAGGATACAGAGAAGTGGAAGTGTTTCACACCTGTGTGCCACTGAAGAGGGCTTTCTTTCTTCTAAATTTCTCTCATGAGCACCCAGTTAATGAAAAAGAATGTAACTGAGGACTCCTTTTGGGTTTCAATCTCCCAGTTAATCTAAAATGTCATGTTAGCTCACTTTAACAATTTGTTCATCTTAGCTGTTTGCTTCCTACCTATTTTTATGGTGGCTGCCTCTTCTTCAGGTGTTCTGCCGAAGGTAAAACAGTTTGTGTGTCCTATAGGGCCTTGTCACTTTTTGAAATTCAGTTTATCTGGCTGCCATGAAACCTCTGCTCTCTCATGTGTTCACAAAAGTTATGATTTTGTAGATTATCTTTTTCTTTTGTTAGGGTGAGAATGAAGTTCTTTTGCAGTTTTCTACATCTTAATAGTGGAAGCAGAACTCCTCGGGATTGTTTTAGACGATTTAGCAGTGATATTTCTTCTTTTGCTCTCTATCGGTACTTAAATAAAGATGTTTCTCTGGTTCCCTTGACCATCTTTTCTCCCTGGGTAGATGCTTCCAGCTCAGGGCTTCATGGCTATATGCTGTGAAGTGGGCACAGCATCAACAGCCAAAACCAGATTGTGACAGGTCTACAGACTTGGGATAGATTTTGTGACCCTTTACATTACTTATCTTGATAAACTTGGGTACCAAAGTCTAATCCATAACCACATAAGCTCAGAAATGGTTCTAAGTGAACCAAAGTAGAGGGTAGATTTTTTTTCTGTGCTAAAATCAGACCATTTGTGAACCCTATCTCTGCCTTTAGTGGTGTGGGTTTTTTTAGAAGGCTACCAAGGTATAGATATTAATATTTGATGAATGGAGAATAGAAGAAAATGTAAAGGGAGACAAAAATTGCCTAATCCAACCCCAGGGTCACTGCTGATTGGCTAAAATCACAGTTTGGGGTAGCTCCTGAGACTCAAGAGCTATTCTGCATCTTGAGGGATGCCACAGACAGGGAGGGAGACAGTATCATCTTTACCAAGGCTGAGGATTCAAGAGAGTGTTTAGGATTATAATATCTTTTTGAGAATTTAAAATTGCCTCCCAAAATAACTTAATTTTTTTGGAGATGAAGTCTCACTCTTGTCACCCAGGCTGGAGTGCAATGGCACAAACTTAGCTCACTGCAACCTCCACCTCCTGGATTCGAGTGATTCTCCTGCCTCAGTCTTCTGAGTAGCTGGGATTACAGGCGCCTATCACCAAGCTTGGCTAATTTTTTTTTGTATTTTTACTAGAGATGGGATTTGACCATGTTGGCCAGGCTGGTCTCAAACTCCTGCCCTAAGGTGATCCACCTGCCTCGGCCTCCCAAAGCGCTGGGAATACAGGTATTAGCCACTGTGCCCAACCCCAAAATAATTTTAGTTAACATTTTAATTTTAAATTTCTGAAGGGTTTGATCATGAATCACTGTATACCAAATTAGATTAAAATGAAAGACAATTTCTCATAAAATACAACAAAATTAAAGACACACTGCCTCATATCAAGTAGCTGTGAAAAGAGGCTATTTATCCTACACAGAACTGGCTATAAGACATTTATATTTTGAACAATAATGATTTAACCTTTACATTGCAGTTACAGGTTTTAAAATAGGACCTTTAGCAGTATCACAGGAATAAACTTCCCATTATATAAATATGTAATACACAATAATAACCAATATAATCTGTCATATCACGCTAAGCTCAAAACTAACCCAATAGTTACATAAGAAGATCAGGGTGATGTAGATGTGTGCTATGGCTGAAGGCACAAAAGATGGCCATCTCAGACAAAGGGACATTAATTACATTTATGCTATATGATGATGTGAACATTCCAGTGGTGAGATATAATATAATCTATGGGCACCAACCCAGGAATGTAGCTTAAGAATTTAAGTTCCACATCTAGAGAACTCTATAGTCAACCAGCTATGAAAATGCTAACTGAGGCTAATAATAATTCCCTCCCTTGACAGATATGAATGAAATTTTAGCTCAGGTCTAACTATAATGTGAGATACAAATTTGGAATTTAAGGTTGCAAAACAGTAACTCGGAGCAAGAAATATGGCATTCATATGAAAAAAGTTTAATTAGCAAATGCCTGGGATTTATGCAAAGACAGATTCACATGACAGCATAAACAACAAGGAAGTTGTAGAGAGAAAAAAAGAATGAGACCCAGTAACTTTAAAGGATAGAGGTCCTTTTAAACCACATGAGTGCATCTTATCCTGCTATGAGGAGGCCATTGGAGTATCTCTTGGAGATTTACTGTTGAGAGGCATCCATCATGTTTATGTTAGGACAGAGCCTACTTGCACATATAGTTGCCCAACAAATAGTTACTGAAAAAATATGCTTTGTATCCCCCAATTAGATGGTGAACTACTTGAGCATATGCCTTTCTGTATTCTCTTCTCCATCTAGCATAATGCTGGGCACTTACTATTTGCTCAAAATTCATTAGTTAATTGATTTCTCTGCCTTTGGCATCTTCAGTGAAACACAGGTCACAATGTAGAGTCGTCTTTCAGAAATGTGTATGCTGCCCACCCTTTCAAAACAGACAAAAGACAAAGAACATGAGAGAGAAATGAGGAGGAAAGGGTGCTAACTTTTTACCAAATTAATAAGGGGATATACTGGTGCCCATAACGTGCTGGGAAATACAAAAACAGTCATAAGCCCGTATCGGAAAAGCTTGAGCAAGTCTATAGGGATTAGAACAGTTGCTGAATTTATGGTACCCTGGGAACCTCTATTTGTCAAGTGCCATAGAGGCAGCCCTGACATTGGCACAGGTGAAGATGAATTTTCATTCAGAGCAGTGAGCCTCTGACTCCATTAATCCTCAGGGTTTTGATGATGAATTTCTTTCTTTTTTATTTTATTTATTTTCACTCTAATGCCTCCTCCTACTGCCCTGTAACAGTGTGGAGGTAACAGAACAGATGGTGCTTTGCGTGGAAGACCGAGGGCTCATGAGGATACAAAGTCTGCCCACTCTGAAATCACATGACTGCACGTGCAAGGAAAAACCTTGATTTCCCCTGGGAGACACAGATGCAATGATATTAGTATTCCCAGTGGAGGAACAGGAGGGGAAGGCTAACAGTCCATTTATAAGGAAGACCACACTTATACCAATATACTCTTCAGCAAAGACCATGTTTAATCACAAAATAACCAGGGGACCAATATCTCAAGATTCAAAAAAACCCAGGTAAAGTATAGGCATATAAGGATTTTAGTATCCTGCCACACAAAGCCCATTTAGAATGAACTAGTAAGGATGTATAGTAGAAGAATACTGGCCTCTAGTTAACCTGCGATTGGCTCTGACCCAGTTTTAATCGGAAGAAGCCAGGATTTACAACCTGCTTAAAGACGGAGTTTGACAACTGCTATAATCAGAAGAGCTGTCAACACAAGGACAGCTGTCAAGCCCAACCGTAATTCATAAAAAATAATAGCTAAGCCCCCAAAGACATCCCCAACACTGACTGCACTCACTGGATTTAACAATACTTATAGTTTTATGAAAGTTCCAAGAGTAGGTTAAGAGTCCTGAAATAAAATAAAATCAACAAATAGTAAGTGACTGCCTACTAAATAAAAAGGGTTAAATAATATGAAGTGATTAAATGAATAATAAATATGCCCAGCAGATTCTCTGGCATATAACAGGTGCTTAATAAATGGTTATTATTATTATTACACACAAGATTGTTTTGACTACCTTAAAAACTGGCAAGAATCCGGTGACCTAGTGAAAAATTATAAAGTAAAAATAACCTACTCCTATAAGCAATTACCAATTGCTTAAATAATTCATAATTGCTTATAGGAGTGGGTCATTTTTACTTTATAATTTTTAAATATTTAAAATAATATTTAAAATTAATTTAAACAAAAAATAATTTTTATTAAACATTCCTGAATTGTCAGAATATTTTAGTTTTATGTATTTGTAATGCCAGAACTTCTAAGGATATTTAGTATTTGATTATCTTGATTTTAACATATATGGCATTTTTTTTGTTCTTTCCACGATGATTAATATAACCTGAGAGAAACAGAAGTTCTGGATCAATTTTAGGCAATATTTCTGAATCAGGGATAGTTTTTATTAATGTCTAAACTCTCTGTGAACAGAAATAAGAAGATAAAAGCACACAGATAGAGATATTGACATACATTTACTGCCAAGTAGAGTCTTGAAAACTAGCCTTGAATCACTGACCAAGATGGCCAATAAGAAGAGATTTTCTTTAATTTTGTTTCTACAAAAGATTATCTTCCACAAAATAATGTCTTCCTTAAAAAGACAGGAGGACTGTAATTATTTGTAAAATTACAAAAAGAAGTCTGGATGTGGAATCAGAAGACCTGTATAAGTGTCTTGGCTCTGCTACCCACAGCTTGGATTACCCTGTCAAGGTTACATCTCTGAACTGTAGTTTTTCATCTAAAAATGGGGAAAGGTAACACCTAGCTCAAACATCTGTAGAAAAGACTAAATGGGATTTTACATAGAAACAGTAACACCACTATTGTACATCTGCCTAGGTTTAGACTTTTTTGGTGTCTGTATATTTTTTAAAGAGTATAAAATGCATACAGAAGGGTACCAAAATCATATATAGCTGAGCCTGAACAACATGAGGGTTAGGCGTGCCAGCTCCACATGAATTAGAAAAGCCACATATAACTGCTGACTCTTCAAAAACTTAACCACTAAGATTCTATGGCTGACTAGAAGCCTTACCAGTAACAGAAACTGTCAATTAACACATACTTTGTATATGTCTTCTTAATGTAGTAAGCCATAGAAATGTTAAGAAAATCATAAGATAAAACATATGTATAGTACTGTACTGTATTTATTGATACTGTATGTTTATGTTGCCTGTTTCCAAGATCAATCATCTGTCTGAAATGATGGCAACTGCAGTGGCAGACCTCAAGCTATGGTACATATCAAGCAACTTAACTTTTTCTTGTAATGTCATGACTTTCCTTCTTGGGAACACTTCCAGCATCACTAGTGGCATTTTGTATGGGCCCCCTTGTGTTATTTCAAGGTTTATGGGAGGGTACTAAGCAAGAAAAACACACAAGAACTGTGAGGTCACTTTTTTACTGTGATATGCAATTTACTGGAGAGAAAAACTGCTCATGTAGAGATGACCAGCATCACCTGACACTTTAAGCACAGACTGGCAACACTTCAGCAACTCACTGCAATAGCAATAGGAGGTGTATACAAAATTATTACAGAACAGTATGTACTACACTTAATTTTATGCAGTTATAATTTAATATTGCATCTTTACATTTGTTTACATTTTTCTCAACTTTGAATGGTGCCATGAATGGTCTGTGTTTGTGTGTGTAAGTTTTGATAAATTTTAACTTTTCATAATAGATTTGTGTATATTTTATGATGGTAAATGATGAAATAGATTAGTATCTATATATATTTTATGCATTCATGACATATATAAGTTTTTCTTAATTTTTCTTGATATTTCTAAGCTGCAAAACTGAGTTTTTTCAAACTGTTGCAAATCTTCAAAATATTTTCCAATGTATTTATTTAAAAAAAACTCTGCATGTAGTAAGTGGACCCACACAGTTCACACCTATGTTGTTCATTGGTCAACTATATATAAATTTTCTTAAGTAAATTTATCCATGTAACTAGCACATATCAACAATCAGGTCATTATTAGACTCTGAGAAGCACTCCTGCCCTGTTAATCCCCTCTACTTGTTTGCTACCTGCCTACTTCACCCAAGGTAATCATCATCCCCTTTACTAATGGTAGAGATGTTTTTCCCATTTTTGACCTATATATAAATGGAAAGCACACTTTATGTACTCTTTTTTGTCTGGCATCTCAGCTCAATAGCATGTGTAAGATTCATTTAAGTTACTGCATGTAGATGCAGGTCATTCACATTGCTGTATAGTATTCCACCAAATGAACAGCATAGATTATTACCAACCAGACTCATAATTCCTGAATCTGAAGAACCCAATGTTTAAATCAATTCTAGGAATTATTAGTGAATGCATCTTCAAATATTGATTTTCTCCAATCTCTCCTTCTGGAACTCATATTAAAAATAATGAACTTGACTTTTATCCAAAACACAAGCAATAACATGCTGGTGAAGATGTGGAGCAAAGGGAACCCTTGTACACTATTGGTGGCAATGTAAATCAGTAAAATCACTTTGGAGAACAGTTTGGAGGTTCCTCAAAAGACTGTAAATACAGCTACCATACGATCCAGCAATCTCTATCCTGGGTATATACCCAAAAGAAAAAAATCAGCATATCAAAGAGATATCTGCACTGCCTTGTTTGCTGCAGCACTATTCACAACAGTCAAGATTTGGAAGCAACCTAAGTGTCCATCAACAGATGGATAAACAAAATGTGGCATGTATGCACAATAGAGTACTATTCAGCCATAAAAAAACAGTGAGATCCTGTCATCTGCAACAACATGGATGGACTGGAGGTCTTTAAGTGAAATAAGCCAGGCACAGAAAGGCAAACTTCACATGTTCTCACTTATTTGTGGAAGCTAAAAATTAAAACAGTTAAAACGATGTAAAGAGAGAGTAGAGGGAGGGTTAGTAGAGGTTAGGAAGGGTTGTAGGGACATGGTAGGGGAAGTGGGGATGGTTAATGGATACAAAATATTGTTACAAAGAAGGAATAAGACCCAGTATTTGACAGCACAACAGGATGACTACAGTTAATAATAACTGAATTTTGTATTTCAAAGTAACTAAAATAATATAATTAGATTATTTGTAAAACAAAGGATAAATGCTTGAAGGAATGGATACCCCATTTATCATGATGTGATTATCATACATTGCATGCCTGTATCAAAGTATCTCATGTACTCCATAAATATTTATCTACTATGTACTCACAAAAATTAAAAACAAAAAAAATTAGGCTGTGGACAGTGGCTCATGTCTATAATCCCAGCACTTTGGGAAGCCGAGACAGGCGAATCACTTGAGAGTAGGAGTCTGACACAGCCTGGTCAACATGGTAAAACCCCGTCTCTACTAAAAATACAAAAACTAGCCAAGTGTGTAAAAATACAAAAACTAGAGAGAGATCCAAGATGGCCGATTAGCAACAGCTCAGGAATGTAGCTCCCAGTGAAAGCGCAGAGAACGAGTGGACGCCGCACTTTCCGACGAATTTTTGTTGCCCACAGACCGGGAGATTCCCGGCAGAGGAGCCACACGGGTCGCCAGCGTGACTCTTTTGGCTGGCGTGGCTGTTTTGCCAGGGCCCCAGCGCGGCGCTTCTCGGTGCGGAGTATACAGGACGGATGGGCTCGGCTGGTCCCATCCCCACAAGGAAAACAGCAATTGGAAGCGCTGAGGACTGAGAGTTTTACAGCAAGCACAGCGAACCCGGGAAGGTCCAGCTCTGTGGGGAACGGGCATCTGCCAAAGGAAAACGAAGAAACAGAAAAAACTTCATCACCGAGCGGAGAGAGATCCAAGATGGCCACCTAGCAGCAGCTCGGGATCGTAGCTCCCAGTGAAAGTGCAGAGACTGAGTGGATGCCACAATTGCAGACGAATTTTTTATGCCCACAAACTGGGAGACTCCCGGCGAAGGAGCCACACGGGTTGCCAGGGCAACTGTTTTGACCGGCGCGGCGCTTCTTGGTGCGGAGTATACTGGACTGTGTGCCTAACTTTTAGTCGGGCTCCGCTGGTCCCACCCCCACAAGGAGAACAGCAATTGGAAGCGCTGAGGACTGAGAGCTTCACAGCAAGCACAGCTGAACCCGGGAAGACCCAGCTCTGTGGGGAAGGGGTGCCCCCCAAAGGAAAACTAAGAAACAGAAAAAACTTCATCACCAACAAGCCGGACGTCCACTCAGAGACCCAATCTGAAAGTCGGCAATTACAAAGACAACAGGTGGATAAATCCACAAAAATGGGAAGAAACCAGTGCAAAAAGGCTGAGAACACCCGAAATCAGAATGCCTCTCCTCCTACAGGGGATCGCAGCACCTCATCAGCAAGAGAACAAGGCTTGACGGAGGATGAGTGTGATGAACTCACAGAATCAGGCTTCAGAAGGTGGATAATAAGAAACTTCTGTGAGCTAAAAGAACATGTTCTAACCCAATGCA
>PVKP010042325.1:0-18146 GCA_004027715.1 Plecturocebus donacophilus
TGTGAGTTCATCACACTCATCCTCCGTCAAGCCTTGTTCTCTTGCTGATGAGGAGCTGCGATCCCCTGTAGGAGGAGAGGCATTCTGATTTCGGGTGTTCTCAGCCTTTTTGCACTGGTTTCTTCCCATTTTTGTGGATTTATCCACCTGTCGTCTTTGTAATTGCCGACTTTCAGATTGGGTCTCCGAGTGGACGTCCAGCTGGTTGATGATGAAGTTTTCTCTGTTTTTTAGTTTTCCTTTGGCGGACGCCCCTTCCTCACAGAGCTAGGCCTTCCCGGGTTCAGCTGTGCCTGCTGTGAAACTCAGTCCTCAGCGCTTCCAACTGCTGTTCTTCTTCTGGGAATGGGACCAGCTGAGCTAAAAGGGCACCCAGTCCGGTATACTCTGCACTGAGAAGCACCGCGCCGGGGCACCGGCAAAACAGCTGCACCCGCCAAAAGAGTCGCGCTGGCGACCCGTGTGGCTCCTCCGCCGGGAATCTCCCAGTTTGTGGGCAACAGAAGTTCGTCTGAAATTGCAGCGTCCACTCATTTTCTGCGCTTTCACTGGGAGCTACAACCCTGAGCTGCTGCTATGCAGCCATCTTGGATCTCTCTCGGAATGTGATGTTTCAAACAAAACAAAACAAAACACACAAAGGGAAGAGGCGCAGCATGTTGGTCCACGCCTGTAATCCAAGAACTTTGAGAGGCTGAGGCTGGAGGATTACTTCAACCCACAAGTTTGAGACCAGCCAGGGCAACATGGTGAAATCCTATCTACACAAAAATTTTTTTTAAAAAATTAGCCAGGTATGATGGCATATGTCTGCAGTCTCAGCTACTCAGGATGCTGAGGTAGGAGGATCACTTGAGCCCAGAAGGTCAAGGTTGCAGTCAGCTGTGATCTGACACTGTAATCTAGCCTGGGCAATGGAGCGAGATTCTGTCTCAAGGAAAACAACATCAATGACAGCAGCAGCTAGACAAAGCCTTCCGGGGGAAGGAAAAAAATGTGAATACTAAGCACAGTGGCTCACACCTATAATCCCAGAACTTTGGGAGGCTGAGGGGGCAGATCGCTTGAGCCCAGGAATTCAAGACCAGCCTGGCCAATATGGTGAAACCCTATCTCTATAAAAAAATTAGCTGGGCATGGTATGGTGGCATGTGCCTTAGTCCCAGCTACTCAGGTGGTTGATGTGGGAAGATTGCCTGAACTTGGGAGGAGATTAAGGCTGCAGTGAGCTGGGATTTAACCACTGTACTCTAGCCTGGGTGATAGAGTGAGACCCTGCCTCAAGAAAAAAAAAACCGAGTAACTTTTTGCAAATAACAATGAAAACTATCATGCTTCTGAAATAAAGCTCATTTTTAATATAATCATACCTTTAAAAAGAGTTCATCAACTTTTAAGACATTTAAAAGCATGTATTAGTCTAAAATGGAAAAAAACATACACATAACTAGTCTATCTCTAAATAAAAAGTCAAATTCCCTCATTGATTATATGCCTCAAACACCTTCTACAATGGTGAAATTTACTGGATACAACTGAAATTCTCATTATGGAAGAAACATGCCACAGGTAGAAAAAGACTTTCAATTCTCCAGATGTTAAAAACGTATTTTAATCAGTAAGTACTTTAATGGGAGAAATACAGTTACAGCTACTTGTGATCATATTACCATCTTGAAATTTTAATATCTGTGGTTTTGGCAAAGTCCTGCTAATCATATTATTTGAAGTCTGACAAAAGAAATGCATGTAACTGCTACTTTATAACCACTTGCTTAACTGTATATAGTACCCTACAATTCTATTTTCTAGCATAGAATTTGCTAACTTTTGGAAACAAAATTCTGATCTACCTCATAGAAGACAACTAAGGTTAGATAACTGATCACATATTACTTTTCTAAGAATAGAAAACTAAGGGCAGAAAAAGGTAATTTGTAAAGAATGCTGGTAACCAAGCAGAGTTAAGGCTGAGCTGAACTGAATGATGGGTAGATAGTATATACAGGTTGAGTATCTCTGAGCTGAAAATCTGAAATCCAAAATGCTCAGAAACTGAAAAATCAGAAACTGGAAAAAAAAATAGTTTTAGACTTTGAAACATTTCGGATTTTTGGATTAGAAGTGCTCAACTGATAAGTATAATGCAAATATTTCAAAATTCAAGATCAGAAACACTCTGATCTCAAGCTTTCCGATGAGGAATATTCAACTTGTAATACTTTTTTCCCACACCTAGTGTCAGTGCCAACCACTAAGGAAGCTACCTCATATACTCTCAGTGGAGAGGAAAGGAGAAAAAGAGCTATAAGAATAATGAGTCCAAGAGGACTGACATGTCATTTGGGTTCCTCCAAAAGGCATCCCCGACCTAAGAACTTGGGTGAAGGCAGCTTATTTGTGGGAAGGAAATCCCAGGAAGCACACCTGAGGGGATCAGTGAAAGTTAGAAAGGGAGAAAAGCCGATGGACGTTCACTCACTGCTGTGAGCACCTGCAGTTCAGTCCTTCAGGCAAGCCTCACAACTCTCCCATGAGAGAAAGATGAGGTGTCTCTCCATTTCCTCCTTAAGGGTTGCTCCTGGGGCCATTACATTTAAAACTCTTAACAAGGCTGGGCATGGTGGCTTCCGCCTGTAATCTCAGCACTTTGGGAGGCTGAGGCCAGCAGCTCACGAGGTCAGGAGTTTGAGATCAGCCTGGCCAACACAGTGAAACCCCATCTCTACTAAACAAACAAACAAAACTCTTTAACACTTCTTGGCTGCCAGGATGGGGTTGGCTGCCCTGCATTCAGGCAGCAAGCTCAGAGATCCCTGCACCTAAGGAAGAGGGCTTGTCAGCAAGTTGGGGATCTGTCCACCAGGAGCGCAGGTAAAAGAAAGAGGGGGGCCTCCATAGCACCTGTTACAAGCCTGAAAGAAATGTTTATTAAATTGTTTTAAAGGCAGCTGTTTTATTGTAGAAGCAGGGCAGAGGCAATGCTGCGAAGACATGATAAAAGACAATACGGCCCAGCAGTAGGTGCTAAAAGATAGAGGGCAAAGACACCAACATGATAAGGAGCTTTTGGGGACAAAATTTACATATTGACACTAATAAAGAGGTAATTTTCACCAACCACAAAATCTAAAGACAGTTTTTAAAATGTGAGGTATGAAAAGGACTACTGGTTAATAACTCAACTTTCCAAGTCAACACTACATAAATGTGAAGCTGGAGGTTAGCAAACTATAATGGCACAAGGACCAAATCCTGCCTTCTCCCTTTTTACGGTCTACAAGCCAAGAACAGGTTTTGTACAGTCATGTGTCACTTAATGATGGGGATATGATCTGAGAAATGCAATGTTAGGCAAGTTCACTGTTGTGTGAAATCACAGAGTGTATTCACAAACCTAGACAGTACAGCCTACTACACACCTAGGCTATATGGTATGGTCTCTTGACCCTAGGATACAAACCTGTACTATGTTAGGGTACTGAATGCTGTAGGCAACTGTAACACAGTGGTAAATATTTGGGTAGCTAAACACAGAAAAGATACAGTAAAAATAAGGTATTATTAATCTTATGGGACCATGGTTGTATAAACAGTCTGCTATAGTTGACTGAAACATTGTTACATGGCTCCTGACTCTATTTTTAAGTGGTGGTGGAGGTAGCAGGAATATAAATAATAGTATTTTATATAATGTTATATAAAGTTCAAATTTCAATGCCCATAAACAGTTTTATGAAACACACCCACACGACTCTGTTCACACCCTGCCTATGACTACTTTTGCACTACAACATTAGACTAAAGTTACTGGGACACAGACCGCATGGCCCACAAAGCCCAAAACACCTACTGTCTACACGTAAAAAGACAAAGAAAAGAAAACGTTGCAGGCCCCTGCTGTAAGCAATGTTATCTTGCACTTAGATAATGGTGCAATAAAATCTCAATTTTCCATCAATTAGGCTTCCAACTGTGACCTCAGAAACATGTATTTCCCCGATACCCATTATTCCCTTTAAAACCTGACCCTCCCCCATCAATTCCCCCCCAGTTTCTCATCAAAGGAGCTACCCATCTGCACCCAGCAAGAGAAGGGGATAGGATCCAAAGATTACAGACTGGACATCCTAGGAGTGGTCTGATTACCCACAGGAAAAAAAAAAAGCTCTCTTACTGACTGGCAATGCTGGTGAGACCAGTCTTTTTTACCCAGAGAAACTAGTGGATGAGTGACAATATAGGAAAAAAAATTAGACAAAATAAAAGCAGAAATAGTAGACCAGGAAAAAATCAGAAGTATTAATACCACTCATGGCAAGAGATAAAAACAGAAAAGCAGGTGTTTTAACAGCAAAGTAGAAGACAGTGTTAGAAGATGGAGAAGCTGGACGGCAGGATCTTCTGACTTATGGTCAAATAGTGGGCTTTTCAGTAGCATTCCTGAAGACTGAACATACTACGAACCTAGACAGCATTACTTACAGAGTAATCACTACTACAGAATAAGAACATCAAAAAGTGTTATAAAAACATTTGTGAATTCAACAAATACCCCTTGAACATGTGCTGTGTGCAAGAAAGCACTGTTCTAGTGCTAAAGATATAATGATGAACGAAACAAAGTTCCAGCATCACTGAGGGGCACCAAGGTGGCTAGAGGAGAGGAAATGGAGATCCGGAGGAGATGGCATCAGAGAGCCAGGCAGGAGCCTTGTAGGCCACAGTGCATGGTTCAGACGTTATTATGTATGAGAGAAGCCCCTAGAGCAGTAGTTTTCTGCCTGATTGGCATTAGAATTATCTGAGCAGCTTTTTTTTTTTTTTTTTTTAAAGAGGAGACAGGATCTCGCTATGTTGCCCAGGCTGGTGTGCAGTTATTCACAGGTGCAATCCCACTACTGATCAGCATGGGAGTTTTGACCTGCTTGTTTCCAACCTGGGCCGATTTACCCCTCCTTAGGCAACCTGGTGATCCCCCGCTCCCAGGAGGTCACCATATTGATGCTGAACTTAGTGTGGACACCCGATCGGCATAGTGCACTACAGCCTGGAACTCCTGGGCTCAAGCGATCCTCCCACCACAGCCTCCTGAGTAGCTGAGACTACAGGCACGCATGACCGCGGCGGGCCTGAGCAGCTTTTAAAAAATACTGATGCCTGGCCCCACTCTAAACTAGGGCTATTTTGGTTTGTGAACAGCTGTCTATATTTTCTCATGGGAGATGAAGGCTGGTACTTCCTATTCCACCATCTTGGTGACGTCTCTCAAACCATCTGTATCAGAATCTCTGTGGGTCTGGAGAATGGTTTTAAGTAGGAGTCATTTATGTTTCAAAATCATTACTGATAATACTGAATAAGTGTGGTGATGGGAGTATGCAGAGTTCACTCTTGGAAGAGAGCATTCAAGAAGTTAATGTGAGAGTGGAAATAACAGCCATTTCAATTGTAATGGTTGGGAGGTGAGGAAGTACAAATAAGAAAGAAATATAGACAGCTTTTCCTGGCTATTTTACTGTAGCTAGGAGAGTAATAGCTGGTAGACAGACAGAAAGGGAATGGCAGACCCAAGGAGTATTTTTAGCTTCGTTTTTAAAAAGGGAAAGCTATTACAGCATTATTTTAAAAGTGGCAGAAATGATCTCATATTTCAGATCATTTATAATTATTTATATTTATTATCATTCATTCATTTGCCCTTCCTCATAGTATCACTTCAAAACTTTAGTCTAAAGACCTGACTGAGCCCTCTCAAACAGGCAAAGCAATGTTTTCCCAACTCTAGAAAATTAGCTCTTTCTCTGGTGCTGCCTTTATATTACACTATCTACCTTATTTTGAAACTAACAGTATCTTGACATAAAGTCACACAATTGGCTCTACTCAGAATATCACAAGAACATACTTATTGTATTCATTAGTAGCAAAAACATATTTTATACACTGATGAAAATCCTGAGAAAAATGATGGTATACAAATTGAGAAGCATTTATTTGGACAACATAAAAACTAACTGCACATCAAAAAGCACTTAAAGGCCAAGAGGGGTGGCTCATGGCTGTAATCCCAGCACACTGGGAGGCAAAGGTGGGCAAATCATTTGCGGTCAGGAGGTGGAGTTCAAGACCAGCCTGGCCAATATGGTGAAACCCCAACTCTAGTAAAAATACAAAAAGTAGTTGGGCCTGATGGTGCACACCTGTAATCCCAGCTACTTGGGAAGCCTGAGGCAGGAGAATCGCTTGCACCCAGAAAGCAAAGGTTGCAGTGTGCCAAGATTGTGCCACTGTACTCCAGCCTGGATGACAGAGAAAGACTCCGTCTCAAAAAAATAAAAAAATAAAAAAGGCACTTAACTGCACAAATATGGTGTATAGGGGTGTGTGTCTGTGTTTGTGTGTAGTAGTTTATCTTGATGCAGTAACTCTTTTACTGTTTGAGATGGAATCTTGCTCTGTTGCCCAGACTGGAGTGCAGTGGTGTGATCTCGGCTCACTGCAACCTCCATCTCCCAGGTTCAAGTGATTCTCCTGCCTCAGGCTCTGGAGTAGCTGGGACTACAGACAGGCACCACCACACCCAGATAATTTTTGTATTTTTAGTAGAGGCTGGGTTTCACCATGTTGGCCAGGCTGGTCCTTGAATTCCTGACCTCAAGTGATCTGCCTGCCTTAGCCTCCCAAAGTGTTGAGATTACAGGTGTGAGCCGACGTGCCTAGCATGGAGGCAATAACTCTTGAAAGCACTTAGTAATCTAGTGTATTACAGCACAGCTTGTCTCTAAAGTGGCAAGTTAAACCATAATGGACTATGCAACTGTAACTTGTAAAACCCACTATATGCAGAACAGATTTCATACATCAACACACATTTAAGTTTTCCTTTAGCTAAAGACTGAGTAGAAGCATAAACACATTATGATGACCTTAAAAGGAAAATGGTATCTACAAATAATTATAAATAATGGCAAGCAAATGAAAATACTATTGGATCACTAAAGTAATGATTTACTTTCCCGTGTGGCATCAAAATCCATAAGGAAATAACTGTTGAAATTCCCTGAATTTGCAAAAACTAAAGCTTTGGGAAACTTTCCATACATGAACTCCCCTACATGTTCTAATCTAGACTCTGAACCACGTTCTAAATAAGTATTTCTGTTTTTCAGAATAGCAGGTTCGGTATTTCAAACATTAGATGACTGAATGCAACCCACATGCATGCATGTACATACACACACACACACAGCCTGGCACTTGGCCAGATGTTAGCAAATATCACTGGAATAGATTCATTCATCTGCATTATAAAAACATTCAAGGCATAGACTATGACAAAAATTTGCTCTCAGAGTCCATTTCTCCAAGGTCATGATTTTCAGTTATCCTCCAGGTACAGACCAATTTTTATTTAGCATATATTTTAAATTTGCTTTTAGACTTTCAGAAGTAACTCACCACAAATACAAGCTTTCTCAGAAAGGCTGGGCAGTGGGGGGTGGTCAAAAGTTATACAATTATGAAGTCATCATTTGTTTTACTGTGGAAGAAAAGGGATTTTCTTCTCTGGGGAAGAAAAGGGATTTTATGATTTACTTATAAATTTACCTTGTTCAATAATTCTTTGTAAGTCAAGAACTACACAGATTATAGTTTACTATATCTAGCAAGATTCTTACTCCTATAATAAATTTTAGTGAAACATGTTAATTCTTCAAACCATTTTATCAGCATTCTGGAAAGAATTATTTCTGTGTCCCTCCCTTATTTAACAGATCCCATCACACTGTACTCTGTTGCACATAACAGTATCTGACAGACACCGAAACTCTTACCATTAACATTGCAAATTGCTAAAACATTTACTGAATCAACAAAAATATCCTCCCTCAACTGTAACAGAATGCTCCTCAAATTCAGGAAGTAGTCGTATAATTGCTTTACAAATATAACATCTGTGTATTCTAAAGAACAGAAGGCTTGGATTTCTCATCATTAGAGGCTGAGTAAACACTTAGCTTAGTCTACCAAATAGTTTTTGGTATCACAGTGCTCTCCCACTCCATGAGTCACCAAAAAGAAAGAAAGAAAGAAAATATATATATTTCAAAGCTTTTTGCTATAGAGAAACTATTATGCCCCACTTTATGCAATTCCAGCTCACTTACACTCTAGAAAATATGAGCAAAGATACATTATTACACAATACATTATTGAAAGCACCCTATTTAATGTTCTCCTAATAGGATTACTAATTCCTAATTGACTGTTTTAATACAGGCTACTAAGATGCAATTATTGGCCAGGCTCACCCCTATAATCCCAACACTTTGGAAAGCTGAGGTAGGTGGACGACTTGAGCGCAAGTGTTCAAAACCAGCCTGGGTAACACAACAAACCTCATCTCTTAAAAAAAAAAAAAAAAAAAAAAAAAGCCAGGCATGGTGGCCTGTGCCTGTGGTCCTAGCTAGTGGGAGGCTGAGGTGGGAGAATCTCTTGAGTCTGGGTGGTCAAGACTGCAGTGAGCCATGATCTCATCACTGTACTCCATCTTGGGCAACAGTGCAAGACCTTGTCTCAAATAAATAAATAGATAAATAAATAAAATGCAATTATTTGCTTTCATTGTTAAAATTTTTTAGCTGTTTAAGTGTCAAGAAAAATGCTTAACAGAAACTTGGTCAAATCCCACGCCTGTTCTTTCGGCACGAGAGCTGCAGCCTATGCCCTACCACACATCCGTGGACTGTTGCCCACGATCTGACTTGGGCCTTCAAACTCTGCACAGTAGCTGCTGCTAACTTTTTGAGATAATACATTCCTGGAGACTCAGTTCTGCCTCATCTAAATCATTAGAGACCAAACAAGGACCAGCCCAGCACCTCTTGGACTTTACTGAATACCATAATGTTGTCAGACTAAAGAGAAAAATGAAGTAATTCTTTAAAAAAAAGATAGTTGATCAAATAACTTATTTTTTCTTACCTTAAGTAACCATATCTTAAAAATAAGTAAGTAACTTAGAGTTTGGAATGAAGAGGAAGATGTTACTTTTAGGTGGCATGAATTTCTAGTTGCATATTTTTAAAGTATTAATTCACGAAAGAAATGTAAAATTTGTTTAGTATTCTCACATGTCCATAAACTAGAAGCAAAGTTTATATTACATTACATAATCTTTGCTAAGGCAACATGTCATCGTGACTTTTAAGTACAGAGAACTTTTCTGGGCACATGACTTATTTCTGATAAATACATATTTTTGTATTCTGCTAACACTGTAATACTTTATGCTGTTTCATTTTGTTTTAGGATCTTCTTGAACCCCAAATGAGATGATATAACTATTTCCACAGTCAAGAGTTGACTGGTGGCAAAGAACACTACAATCCTAGTGTGCTAGTGACAGAGCTACTGAAGAATCTGGTTCTAACCTACTGTAAGCAAACCATGCAGACTAACCAGGCCAGAAAACGTCATTTTCCTGCCTTTCAAAATAAGACCTTCAGGCTATGTGCTCATACCATTTCCCTATACTACTTAGTGGCTCATCTGTTAAATTTAGAGGACTTTTCCCTCTTTATTTCACAGCCAGGCAGACTGAAACAATTATAGTACGTTTGCCCAAGACACCCCTGGGGAATCCTATTATGTTTTTTTCTGTCTACCACTGTATTTCAAACTAATCACACTTCTGAGAATCCTCCTCCTTCTTAGTAGACAACCATGGATTCTACTGTAGAAGATAAATACAGACACCATCAGATTCAAACTCTTTCACCTTCACGCCAACCCAATCTATAAGCCTTCTTAAATTTGTACCCACACGGCCCTTCTGTCTTTGTGTTAAGATGAAGCAAGTGGCTCTTCCTGTCTATCTAACGCCAATCCCACCTCCTATGCTCTGCTGCCCTTCCGGTCTTCTAGGAACTACGTGCTTCTCTCCTTAAACTGGCTCTCCAGTTGTCTCATCCATTCTCATGGCTTTAAAAGACACTTACTTTCCTCATTGGTATCAGCAGCCCAACCTTCTGCTCAGACCCCCAGCCTACACACCCTACTGCCTCACATCTCCTGCTGATGTAACTCAGTTTATCTAAAAATGTAACCCAATTTTTTTCTTATCCCTACTGTTGTTATATTAAATAGCACCAACCATCAACCCAGTTGCTCAAGCTAGGAATCTGAAAGTCGTTGATTTTCTTTCCCTCATTCTTTACATTTACCAGCAAACTGTCAAATCCACTTCCAAAAATCTCCACTCCAGTCTCTACTAGCACCACCCTATTTCAGGCCATCATCTCTTGCCCTGACTACTGCCATAGCCTCCTAACTGGTTTCCATCAATCCACTCAGCACTTTCCATACAACAGCCAGAGTCATCTATGCAGCACTTTCATGCCATTCTCCTGCTGAAAATCCTTTTCAACTGCTTCTAACTGCACTTAAATAAAATCCAAATGCTTTAGCAGGTCTACAAAGCCCCACACAAAACAGCCTATCTACTCCTCAAAATTTATCTATCTTCCTTTGCTCCATCCACATTGGCCTTCTTTTAGTTCTAAGAATCACACAACAACTAAATTTTTTCCTGCCTCAGTGCCCTTGCACATGCTACTCCACTCCTGGAATGTCTCTCCCTCGTCTTCCAGATTTTAGCATCAATTCCATATTTTCAGAGAAGTCTTTGTTGGCTACCGTAGCCCTCCAATGTTCTATGTCTCTTCATAATGTTTGATTTGAGTACCCTGTGGTACCACTGACCAAAATTTATATTCATTTTGTTTGTTGCCGGTCAGTGGGGGAAGAGGGTGCTATCTTTCTTTCCTAATAGATTATAAACTGTCTTAAGACAAGGGCAATGTCTATTTTGACCACCATTATAATTTCTAGCACATAGTACAGTGCCGGACAGGCGAGAAATAGTTGATAAATGAGTGAATCCTCATTTTGAAAATTTTAAAGATCTCTCATTACTCAAAACAATCTCAACGAGAAACTTATTTTTAAACCATCAATAAAAGTAAATACAAGTTTTACCAATTTAGTTGTATGTCTGAAGAATCTGTTTTATCTTCAACTTCAGAATTAAAATATACTTCCATAGTAACTAGAAAAGTGGTAGAAATTCCCCTAGACAAAGGAAATAAAACTGAACAGACATGCTGTTCTCTCTCAGATCTTCTAAAAAGAATGAATTCCTTTTCTCAAGACAATCCCTATTGTGCAAAATGATTATGTTCCAAAAGTCTACTTGTAAGTCTGAGAATTCAGATTCATCACAGAAAAACACTATAGATAGGTTCCAAATCATATAAGTTACTCAACCAAAAATAACCTGACATATACAATGAGCAATACTCTACCATACCAACTGTATCATAAAGCCTTTTGCAGAATGTATAGTCAATGCTTCAACTTGAGAAGAAAAACTGCAAGCAATAGCCACTGCAGAGTGTCCGTTGGAAGCGGGAAGAAAGGCATTGCTGCTGCCAATTTGTGAGGGAGACAATGTCTTCCTGAGGAATATGAAATTGTAGGGTAGCTGGCTACTCCCTAGTCATCTTTCCAAGAATGCCAAGAATTAACCTATTTCCTGTTTCCCTATTACAATTTGTTGTCTTAGGCCAGGGTTTCTTTTCTCTGCCTTTCCTGGCAGGGTTTCTTTTCTCTGTCCTTTCCAATGCCTGAAACAAATCGGCAACTCCAATACTTCTGATGTTTTCACTGAGATTGTATTGCCAATAATGTGTAAAGACAGGGCCTACAAGTGAAATTAATGCTTAAGTTTGTAAAAATGATGTCTATAACATTATCCTTAATATTTATTGAAATGTAAAGGACATTAGACATCAATCTCAGTATTCAATCACACATTCTCCTTACTCTCAACCCCTTTAGGTCTTTCTCCTCCCAAACTTCTCTTTCAATTTTACAGTTGAGGATCATGGGGCATCCTGCTTTTAGGATGTGTCCTCTTGTTCTGATCTCTTTAGTCACTCAGACCCTCAAAAAGGGAAAGAGGAGGCAATGGATGAAGAGTGTGGCTCTTCAGGTGTATAATCAATGCATTAATTAATAAACATTTTCCAAGCAACTATCACATGCCAGGCACTAAGCTGGGCAATGGAATATAAAAATCAGTAAGAAGTGGCACGTACAGTTCAATAAGAAGTGGCACGTACAGTTCAAGTGAGAGAGACACGGACAAGTAAAATGAGCTAAAAAGATAAAAGAATGAAATGTCACAGAGGCAACCAACGTTAAATGTGAAAGATTAATGGCATTTTTACCTGGGTCTTAAAAGATGTGGGAGTTCAAATGTGCTAAGAAAAACTGTCCTACAGATAGTGGAGGCTCTCAATCAGATTAACATAATTTTGATTTGATTATGGGGCACGAATTAGAGTCTGGCAGCAGAAAATTTACCGAAATATTCTGGGGAGCAGGGCCTGATGTAAGGTAGAAGATGAAGAGAAGGAGGCAAATATGAGGGAATCGTCTAAGCTGGAATCATGGGTCTCAAGGATACTGAATTCGGATGAGAGAGGACAGATGGAAGGTGAAAAGGGGAAGCTAAGAAGTTCCTAGTTTGATAATTAAATGCATGATAATAATGGCACTAAGATTTGTTTACCGAACATTTAGTATGTACCGCATGTACCAAACACTTAACACATTCTCATTTAATTCCCACAAAAATGTTAAAAGGGACAGGCACAATGGCTCACGCCTGTAATCCCAGCACTTTGGGAGGCTGAGGCGGGTGGATCATGAGGTCAGCAGATCAAGACCATCTTGGCTAACACAGTGAAAACCCATTTCTACTAAATATACAAAAAATTAGCCAGGTATGGTGGCATGTGCCTACAGTCCCAGCTACTCGGGAAGCTGAGGCAGGAGAATCGCTTGAACCTGAGAGGCGGAGGTTGCAGTGAGCCCAGATCATGCTGCTGCACTCCAACCTGGCCGAGAGAGTAAGACTGCATCTCAAAAAAAAGGAAAACAAAAAAACGTTAAAAGGTAAATGCTACTATAAGCTCTTTGTTTTGTAGATGAGAAAATGGAAGGACAGATAAGTTACATAACTTGGCCAAAGTTCATAAAGTTAGCACATGCAGGAATTAGGATTTGACTCTAGATCAGTGTGATTTCAGAGGTGGCAATCTTAAATAACACTCGGTGGTTAGCCAAGATAAAGTTATGCAGAAGAGAAGCAAGTCTGGGTATGTTGAATTTGAGGACAAAAGAATAATGTTAGGACTCATTTACATTTCACAGTAAAATCCTGATTATCCTGCACATATCTTATAGGAAATAGGGATTTAGGAGAAAGAAGACAGAACAACCAAAAGGAGGCAAAGAGAGTATTAAACAAAGGAATTTTTTTATTATGCATGTCTTTCACTGATTTAATAATGGCAACCACAGACAATAAAACTCAAAAAGGTTTTGGTAGCAGCCCTATAACTACTTGAAGAATGCATATACTAATACACAAAATTAAACTGATTTTAAAACAACCAAAGAACACAAACAGCTATCAATGCAAAGGAGCAATTTAGAAAAAAAAAAAAATCGAATGTACTCACTTTTGGTTTTATACTAGAAATTAAGACTTCTACTGTCCAAAAATAATTGGAATAACTTCTGAGTCATTCCTCTCTTCCTTAAGACTGTTCACTGGTAATCAGATTATTCTAGAAAGATCAGAAATGGATTTCTAAATTACTCTTTATCTACTTCTAGAGAGACAACCCTCCCTTCCAGAACTACTCTGTATTCTAGAAGAACAGAGTTCTCAACAGTGCAATCTACACCACTATCATCCAGGACCTAATTGAAGTTTTAATGAGTTTCGACAATCATGAAAAACAGGAAAAGAATGCTTTAAAAAAAAGCCCCAACTCTAACTTACTCAACATATACTGTTGAACTCTGCTGAATCTTATTTGCTCGTATGGAGTTATTATTAATCAACAAAATGTAAACAAACAAACAAAAAACCACTGGTGAAGAAGCATGCAAGTATTTCCTAATATTGTCCCCTACACTTCTCCCCACCCCATCTAGCAAAGTAAGGGAAGGCTACACCAAGATCACAGAATAATCATTATAGTAATTTAATCTTTACATCTTTGAAATTAGATACTACGTATCTCTACAAGTTGTATTTTACTTTTACCTCTCTCTTAGGTTTTCTTTCCATCCCACTATCATGGAGTGTATCTCTTAAGCAGCTCTTAATTTTCCCTTCCTTTCCTTTTACATTGCCTTAATTCAGGTCCCCAGCTTCTCCACCCTGAGCTACTATATCCCCATTTTCTAAAACACTATCCAGAGTTATCTCTTAAAATGCAAACCTGATCAGTTTATTTACCTACTCAAAAACTTTCCAAGTCTGTTACTGAAGAATCTTATAATCCATTAACAGGTCCACAAATCTGTGCCCCACACTGCCTTTTTCTAGGGGCTCTTACCACCCAGATGCAGCTTGTGTTCTGGCCTAGTTTGTGGAACAGGCTGGTGTTTCAGATCTCCTTGACTGGTACCTTTTCCTTACCCCCTTTATCAGACTGGCAAAATCATACACAAGAACCAGCTCAAATATTACCACCTCTGAATCTTCACTGACCCACCTGTCAAAGCAGCAAACCATACCTTAGTACTTTGAATGATATAATTCATTCTAATTTATTTTATGTAACTAATTTCCCTACTAGATTAAGAGTCTTTGATCTATCCTGTGTCTTTGTTTATCCTGTGTCTCAAAAGCAGAGACCAGAGCCAATAAATATTTATAAACTAATACTTGTAATATACAAATATTTGTAATATATAGGCAACATATAAAGCAATCTTAATAATCAACTGAAAAATTATAATTGTTCCAAAACAAAAGTTCTTGTCAAACATTAAAAACTCTTACTGTTGAGTATAAATGCACATATGGAAATGCAAAAAAAAAGCAGAACTGGTGTTTAGTGTAATTTAAAACATTAAAAACATTGAAAAGTGCTACATTTATTTGTGAAAACTTAACAGGTGTAGCTTAAATAGTGCTTATCTTCTTATATAACTTATGATGTGGAGCAAGTATCTTTTATGCCTTGGCAAGCTGTCACACTCCTTTCTAAGTCCAGATCAACTTATAACATTTTATCCTTTGCTCTTTCAGTATTATGAAGTACCTCTGAGAGCTCCTTCAGTATGCAGTTTTTGCTAGTGTCACTTCCTCTGGGACATCTTCATCCTTTTTGTCATACCACTTGCATTGTGTATGTAAGCTTATCTTCACTAAATTCCTTTGGCTGTGTATCTATAGTCATTCAAATGGTGAAAGAGCATCCACATTTCCATGGTGAGCTATTTCAACTCCATTTATATTTGATTCAACTATCACTTCTAGCATTTCATGATCACTTTTTGTTAATTCACTGCAGTTTTATCTTTGTTGGTCAACTCTCTTTTTCAATGATCAATTTTTGTAAAACATCATGAGTTTCTCATGGGGAACAAAGAGGCAATATTACACACTGCTGTTCTGTGCCTGAACTGTATGCACAGTGGACAATCATAGACAGACTTTGAAATAAGTGACATAACTTGTCACTGATCATAATGAGCTTCTGTTATTTACATAGTGCTTTGTGGGCTGAAGAGTTGGTCCACAACCGTTTTGTACTTTATGTTACATTTTAATTATTATATAAAGTTAAAAGATAAAGTATGATGACAACTAAAATGTGAGCCATGTTGTCAAATGACTAGTGTTATTTAATAAGTAAATATGGACAAATTGCAACTGTTTAAAGGGCTGTTTTCAAAAAGTCTGATATGTCATATTTTGAAAGAAAAGTTTTTAATCTGCCAGCAGAAGCTGTAAATTGCTTCAAAGTTATATATCATTCAAACTGCAAACATATTTCAATTAAAGTACCCCATTCCATTTTAGGTTAAGAAAATTATTTTACATTAAGGCTCCAATGGCTAACCGAAGCAGTGACCAATTACAGGAAACACTTAGAAACTGCTATGGACTAAATGGTTGTGTTCCCCCAAAATTCATATGTTGAAACCCTAATCCCCAATATGACGGTATTTGAAGATGGGGCCTTGGGGAGGTAAATCAAGTCAAGGAGGGTGGAGTGCTTCTGGTGGGACTGTTACCCTTAGAAGAGGAGACAGGAGAGGGCTGGTTTCCCCTCTCTCTTCTTTCCCTCCCTCATGTGAGGAAACCAGGAATAGGGTCCTCACCAGAAACCAACCATGCTGACACCCTGGTCTTAGATTTGCCAGCCTCCAGAACTATGAGAAATAAGTGCTTATTGTTTAAGCCACCCAGGATATGATATTTGTTATGGCAGACCACACGGACTAAGACAGACACTAAACCTCTAATGAAAGTGACAAACTGCTTTTCTTCTACACAGCTAGTAGAGAACTGGGGAATTCACTCTTCAAAATAAAGAGATCAACTAAGTTTACAAATAGCCTTTTGAAGTTACAAATCTGAAATAATGTCTATCAATTTCAATTCATTATCTGATACTTTAAGACTTTAAGACTTGAAGTTACAAATCTGAAATAATGTCTATCAATTTCAATTCATTATCTGATACTTTAATACTTTTTGCAATTCATTATCTGATACTAACTCAACGCAGTTAAGACACTTTTTCAGATCCCATAAGCCATGCAAGCAGTTACAGAGTGTACAAACAGAAAGTATGCCAATTATTCATTTCCAGAGGGTGGGTCACTTTCTATCCAATCCTGAAGGCTTGCTTATTGCTAATTTGGTTCAACCTGGCTTCATTCCTAGAAGACAGGGCTCGGAGTCCATGCAATGTAAATGTCTGACAAATTCTAAGAGAGAGTAACATCAGGGCAAAATTCACCAGTTAGTATTGGACTTACAGAAGTATTAGTTAGGTTTGTCTTTTAAATGTGATAAGCGGCACTAGCTATTCTTAAGTTCAAAAGAAAAGCAATATTGTAAGAATATTTAATTGGCTTTTACATTATAAGTTTATCTCAGAAAATACTAACAAATTCTAATATAAAACTGGAATGTATACTAGAAAAATTATTTTTTGAAATCATCGCTTATACCTTATACGCAAATTATTTTATACAAAACTGATGAACTTCCAATTTCTAAAAATCTGATGTCTCCCCCTATTTAAAGTCTTTTATGGGCATCTCACAGCTCTGGGGATAATGCTAAATCTTTTAAACCTGGTTCAGACAGCACGTTAGCATTTCATCTCTTCTTGAGCCTCATGTCAAGCCATTGGTTCCCTAGGATTGCTCCCCCATCATCATTAGGTTTCTTTCTGTTCTTCAACTGGCCACCTCCCTTGCTCCACTTCCCATGCTGGGAATTCTCCTCTCCTGAGCCTGTTGTCCTCTGTCATCCTAGCCCTTACCGGCATCTCCTCCCACTTTTCATCTGGCTAATTCCTACTTTCGGTCTCAGCTGAAAAGTCATTTCCCTCCACAAATCCTACATGCTAGGTTCTGGTTCCCCAGTACAGAATCCTGTAACTATGTCAATTACCATAATACTCACTACATTATAGTAACTGCTGTTTAAGGATTGTCTTTAGGTCAGGCACGGTGGCTAGCGCCTGTAATCCAGCATTTTGGGAGGCTGAGGTGGGCGGATCACCTGAGGTCAGGAGTTTGAGACCAGCCTGGCCAACATGGTGAAACTCCGTCTCTACTAAAAAAATACAAAAAAATTAGCCAGGCATGGTAGTATGTGCCTGTAATCCCAGCTACTCGGGAGGCTGAGGCAAGAGAATCACTTGAACCCAAGAGGTGGAGGTTGCAGTGAGCTTAGATCGTGCCACTGCACTCTAACCTGGGCAACAAAGGAAGATTCTGAATTAAAAAATAAATAAATAAAGACTGTCTTTACCTTAAGACTGCAAGTTGAGTGAGGGTAAGGAATGAGTTAATTTTGTTCACAACAGTTTGTCTTTGGCATTTGGTAGGCTCTCACTTAAAAATATCAAGTGGAGAGATCCAAGATGGCCGACTAGCAACAGCTCAGGAATGTAGCTCCCAGTGAAAGCACAGAGAACGAGTGGACGCCGCACTTTCCGACGAGTTTTTGTTGCCCACAGACCGGGAGA
>PVKP010042326.1:0-18144 GCA_004027715.1 Plecturocebus donacophilus
ATACATGTAACATACATTCTAATCCTTACAAAAACCTTCAGATATAGGTATTATTAGTTTCATTATATAATTAAAGAAGTGAGACTCAAAGCATAAATATCACATGCACAGGATCAAGTAATTAATAACGATGGATCTGGGGTTTTAAGCCAGGTCTGTCTGACCTCAAAGTCTGCCCTGCATCTTCTGCAGGCAGTTTCATAAGCAGTATGGCACTGAATTACATGTAGCTCAGACTGAGAAGCTTTAACAGGATAATTTGACTGATTTACATGTATTGTTGTAACAGATATACTTAGAAATGTTTTTATCATCTTATTTGGAGCGTTGTTGTTTTTATGCTTTCTTATACTGTATTTTTAATGAATTGTTTTTAATTTTGTTTTCTCCATTGATTTGGAAAGTGTAGATAACTTTTAGTCTTTAAAGTCATAGATTCTTTGATTATCTTTGAAAAATATTTTCAAAAAGGGATAACTTTAGTCTTTGAAGGCATAGATTCTTTATCTTTGAAAAATATTTTTAAGCTAACCTATATCTCCCTTATCAAGGTTAACAATAAAACTATGTTTTTACTGCCTCTGAGCATAAAATGGAATATAGAGAATTTCTTTTTCCTTTTCCCTCACTACTTTCCAGTGTTTGTAAATGTAACCTAAGGGTTTTAAAACCAGGTCATTATTACTGAATTACGATTTTGGGATTCCATGTAGTCTCTTTCGAGAAACAGTTTTGACTTTGACCTTCAGTGTTGTATACATATATTAGTAACTCTTTATATTCGTCTCAACGTTTAACTGGTTTAGTAGTTAGTTCTCCTATATCACACTTTTACAATTCTTGAGTTTTTAGTGTTGGTACTTCTCTCAGTTTGCATCTTTTAATACATTTATAAGAAAAGAAAAAAATGTGAGTTCTATATATTCTGAGCATTTGCAGTCTATAAAAATGATGTGGTAGATGGATTCTTTGTTGTTTTGATCAAAACTCTGTAACGCTCTGAAAATATAAAGACATAATCCCAGGGCTGTTCATTACAACTGTATTAGCAAAAGCCTGGGAATATCTTACAATCCATAAGCAGGGGACCGATTTAAGAAACCATGGAACACTTTTGCCTGTATGCTTGTCCGTGTATATATGCTTATCTATATGCTTGTCCATGTTCTGGGTACTGTGCAGTTATGAAAAAAAATGATCTCTAGGACATATCACTAAGCTAAAAATTAACAAAGTAGGAAACATTGTGTATAGTATCCTAGTGTTTAAGGAACGAAATCATACAATATGAATGGAAAAACATGAATATATGTGTTTATGCATTTGTAATACATGTACATGTGTTTATATATGTATATATGCATGTTATGTATGTTTATATATATACATGTGTGTTTATATGTATTTGTATGTATGTAGGTATACTTTAGATGTCTATATATGTGAAGGATGAAGCATATGTATATGAAGAATAAAAAATGAGGATTCGATGGGGGAAGGAAGGGACAGGGCAGAAGGGTAGATGGGACTGGGATAGAAACTAGAATTTTCTAAATACAGGAAAATTTTGTGGAACCATGTAAATGTTTTCCATAATTATAGATAAAATTAAAGCAAAATACAATATGTGATCTCTAAAACCTGAAACTAAGGTTTAAATAATGCAGGTAACTTTTTTTAAGTTGGTGCTTCAACCTCATGGACAGGAATTATTTCAAATAACTGTAAAACATTCACTGACTGTCCATCACTTGTAAGATATAAACTAAAAACAAAGAAGAAATCTGCAGAGATATATTAAACTGTTAGTAATCATTTACTTTTAGTAATGTTTTATAGCAATGAGACTGGCGTTTTTTGAGCTTTTTTTGTATATGTGGGTATATATGTATACTACATGCATGTACGTTTGCATATGTATATATTTACAACATAGGAATATTAATCGTTTTATTCTAAAATATCCTATCATTCATTATTCTATTATTTGCTTTATCCTATGTGTGTACACACTCACTCACATACACTAACAGATATATAGGAGGAAATTATTGCATTCTATTATATATATCATATGCACTATGAAATTTTAAAAAATAATATTATGTTAATTTTATTAAGGAACTTAGAGTTTAGTTAATATGAAACTCAGAATTGAAAGAAAATTCTGTAATTCTAAATTTGAATTGGAAATATTTTTGTATTTAATTTAATCTTATTGTATTTTCCATTCACATCCTCCTTAAGTTAAAAATTCTGTTTCTTGGAGATAATTTTATTTTATGTGCTATTGAACTTGCAAATAATTTTTCATTTTTTTTAAGTTCTTACAGTAATGATATGAGAAAGCTTGCCTCTACATTAAGTCTTTAGAATGACATTCTCTTTCTCTTATCCTAGAATATTTTTCAAAGGCTCTGTGTTGGTTTCTTTGCTTTTTTAAACAGATTGCCTAAAGTTTGTAAAGATTGAGCTAGTAATAAATCTTATGTCTTCGGTTGCTTCAATCCAATTAGTTAATGGTTTTTTTTTTTTAACTGTGCAATTTTTTTTCCTCTTCTGACTTTGAGATTAACTATCCATCTAGAAATTATTTTTTGAAAACTCAGAAGATTCAATATATCCTTCGAATAACTATGGGTCAACTCTAAGCCCAGAACAACAAATTAAATTTAATCCCTCCCAGAATTTTCATTAGGCTTTCTGAACCATAACTCGGTAGCAAGGGACTGGAGATCATTCCTGTTATACATGGGGTAATAAGTTCTCTTTGACAATATCCCCCATTCTGCAGCTTCAGTACCTCTTTGCATATTGCTTGCCCTCTTGGGAAGTCATTTTGAAAATAACATATGGCTTCCCCTTCATTTTGTGAAGCCCATGTTTAATTTGACTGCGAGAAAATTTTACTTGACATCAGTTTTACTTGTTTTTCTTTCTGGATAAACTGTTCTGAAAGGTCATTTTTTTTTCCAATAAGGCTACAGTATAATTTTATTAAGTACATACTATTCAGTATATATTATTTATTAATTATGTAAGATTTAAGTTCTTAATACTCTCACACACATGACATGACAAATAATAATAAAATAATAATAATAATAATAATAAAGCCCTCTTCTGTAATATCCTAGGGACTTGAGTCACAAGAGCAACAATATTGTCATTTGTCTTTACATGTGGTCTGTGTGTGGTAGACTTAACAGTGCTTGAAAATTTGTTGCCACTTCTTCCATTGGGAGATGGAGTTTAACTCTACTCCTCTTGAATTTGGGTTGTCTTTGGTGACATGACTAACAGGATGTGGCAGCAGTGACTTTATGACGCTGATGTTGGCTCAGAACAAGCCTTAGAGCAGTATCAGCTTCTTCCCAGACCTTTTGGAACCAGGTTCTCTGGGAGCTCCGAGCCACCATGAACAAAGTGTGACTAC
The DNA here is from genome assembly GCA_004027715.1 of Plecturocebus donacophilus. Taxonomy (NCBI): domain Eukaryota; kingdom Metazoa; phylum Chordata; class Mammalia; order Primates; family Pitheciidae; genus Plecturocebus; species Plecturocebus donacophilus. The sequence continues at coordinate 3,437 of PVKP010042326.1, forward strand.
CCCGAGACCACTGGAAAAGGCAGGGAAAAGGTGTCTAGCCAACAGTCTCACTTGAACCCAGTCCTCAGCCCATCCTTGCCATGAGATTCAACGGTGAATGAAGTCATCTTGACTGGCCTGTCCACCAGCTGAATATCACTGGGTGATCCTGCTCAGTAATTTGTGCAGCAAAAGAATCACCCAGTTGAGCCTTGCCCAAATTCCTGATCCATTAAGTCACAAGATAGAGTAAAATAAGGATGCTGCTTAAAGCTACTGAATATTGGAGTAATTATACAGTAAGAGATAACCAAAATAGCATATCTATACTAATCTCTGAAGTGTAATTTGGGTATGATGACTGAACAGCATATTAAAGAAGCAGCGTGGAATTAGAACCTGGGAAATGCAAGTTCCAGTATTGTTCCTAATAACCTGTGTGGCTGAGAGCAAATTACCTTGTTTCTCTCAAGTTGTTGTTGTTGTTATTTTTGTTATGAAACAAGAGAATTGGCTTAAAAATAAAAAGAATAAACCTCAATGCAATAAAAGTAAACATTTATTGATTGCCATTGTGTCACGTGCTGAAGTAAGACTTTGAATCCATTATCTAATTTAAACATCACATCATCCTTGTAAATTATAGGTATTACTATGATTATTATCATTTAAAGATGGAAAAATAGGATTGGAGATAGCAGGAACCTTCTCCTGTATGTCCTGTGAGATACTTTTATTGTTAACCTTCAGTCTTTTATTATTCTATATATGATTATTCCAATTATTGCTTGAGAATTAGGATTTCCTCTTTGTGATAGCTCAATAATATTTTTTTATTGCACCAAAATAAATTTTGTAGTTATGAAGTAGAAGAAAGTCAGTTACATAAAGATATCACAAGGGTCTACAGTAGAGTTTATCCTGATACTCTTGATATGTTGGGACAGTAGAAGGAACCGGATATGTCAAAAGGTTCTTCTTTTGGTCTTCAATCAGATTGTAAGGAAGTCACACTAGTAAATGTAGGGTGCACCTTACAAATGGGAGCATATTAGTGACAACAGTTGACACATATTCTAAAGAAATGGATCTTGGCAAAGAGTATAAAAAAGTTACTCCTAGGACAACTGTGGAACTGTCTTGTGTTTTGAAAGAACTAGTCTTTCTCTTAATTATTGGTGAAAAGTAAATTGCCCTACATTTTCTGTAGCTTTTGGTTTGGCTTTCTTTTTTACACCCTCTATTTTCTTCTAATAATTTTTCTTTCCCTTTATACTTCCAGTTATAGAGTACATGTTTATTATTATTTAAGAAAGAAGAAAAGAAGGAAAGCAGAAATAAAATAAATCAGGAAAACCACTAATATTAATTGGGTGCCTTTAATTTGGGCTTTCACATATGCTATTTTGGGTTTAAAATTTTAAACATTTAACATGTAAATATTTTAGATTGACTTGGTTTTCCAAAGCCACCTGGGTAGTAAAGTGAAATTAGATTTGAATCCATTTCCTAACCCTGTTTGTGATACACAGTTTTCCTCACTGTCCCTTATGAGACTGCTCTTTAGTTGATGAGATTTATTTTACTTAGATTTGACTTACCAATTAAAAAAAAAATCTTAATCCAATTTAAGAGTACTGATTCACATATTGCATAGCATTCCCTGGTGCTTTGAACCTATTAATTTTGGTTGAAGTATTAAGAGTGTCTAAATATAATCTCATGAATGAACTTGCTGAGGGGGTTCAAAAATACCCCTCAGCCTTTTAGGGCTTAGTTGCAGGGTGCGTATTAGCTGTTGAACTCAAATGTATTCATGGTGAAGATCCCTTTGAGGCACTGATGGCTCTATCACTTCTTGGTGTTTATTGGGAACCATTTTGTATAAGGAATTGGGCTTTGTGCCATGCCAAGGGAGCCCGGAGAGAGGACCCTGATTATATGAGAATTTCATTCCTTTCTCTTGAGAGAGGCTGTTGGCAACCTTAGAAGCCCCCTCTTCCCAGAGCAGTGGGCCACGTGGCTGACTTGCTGGCTGCCTTCTTTTGATACCTGTGAACAGTTTCCTCTAGCCTAGTTCTCCATTGGTGGCGATTTGCCCTCCTTCCAAGAGACACATGACATGTTCTGAAGACAGCTGGCAGATTCGGCTGTCATCTAATGGGTAATGGCCAATTTAAAAAAATCTTAATCCAATGTAAAAGAGAGAGGACATGAACATCGAGTTCCTGTCTAAGGATTGTTTCTGTAGAGGAAGAGTCCAGGGCAGGAGAAAGATACTGCTACACACCCAATACATCCAGGACAGTTCCTCACCAAAGAATTATGTGGACCCAATTTAAGTAGCACTGAGGCTGAGAAACCCAACTCTAGTTTCCCATCCTTCTTGTTTTTTCATTATTCCTCTCCTAAAGATCCTTTTAGACATTGTTTTTTCCTAGTAACATCCTCCTCAATGAAATTTTAATGTACTGTATTATAATCATTTATATATACTGTTGTTTTATCAGTGGTTTATACATAAGAAAAATATTGGGTTATTTTATTCCCCCTTGAAAGTGATATGGTCCCTGTTGAGAATCCATGTACCAGTGGATCTCGTTGGGAAGTAAGAGGCTTGTAAATAATCCAGTCTACAGCAAGTTGTTGAATGAGACAGAAAAAACAATAAAAGAAAAAGGAAAAACCCAAGAAGAGCCAATATGCTTAGGAAATTAGTAATGATGCTTGGAAGCAAGATGTCTGCCTAATATAGTATCAGCAGTCAACTGTGAGCTATAGATAGGCCAAGAAAACAGATTCTCAATCTTTCTCCTGCCTCTCAACAGGCAGGCCCCCTTCCCTGGTCCCTTCTTCTACAGAAACAATCTATAGACAGGAACTCGATGTTCATATCCTCTCTCTCTGTGTCCATCTCCCCTGTAGTTGCTCAGTGGGTGACCATCTCTGGATGGTCATTTAGTTCCTTCCAAGAGTCTTCAAGGATGCCTGTTCCATGTCTGGCTCCTGCAAAATGCCAGGAATTCCACTGGGGTAGACAGACAGGGTCCTGCTCTATGATTTGCATAATGCAGTTGCCAGTGTTTTGATAGCTTATGCCAGCTCCACAATTTTTATATAGCTATATGCTAACTGAAATATTTACCCTCTCTTTTTATTAAATTGACACACCTTGTTAGGTAATACCTTTATTTAAAAGAGAATATTTATGCCATTGTCTTACATGAGGAACTAGTGTCACCTACCATAACCAGAAGGAAACAATAAAAATGAATACAGTGGAAAAAAAGTTCATGAGCTGTTACTGCCTTCTGAGGGCTCTGAGCCTGGAGTCAGTAATCACTCAGCTTAAAAGGAAGAAAAGTGTGTAAGAAAGGTGGTGAAAGTATACTGGCATCAAACTGAGACTTTCTCACCAATAATGATCTCAGCAATTTGAAAGGTAATTCAAATGGGAATAACTTTCTCACTATTTAAGGGAGATGAATACTACATAATTCTCTATCTGTGAGGTAGATTATATCATCTCATGTACCCCATGAGGTTCTTCCACATTTTCAGAAAGACTGGCAGGCCAAGTCCAGTTAACTTTGTGCCCCTCCTTTGCCTGCCCCTGGGCTGTTCTGCCACATGGATTATTATCAACAGTCAACTATGAGCCATTTGATGCTCTTTTTTTTTTTTTTTTTTTTTTTTGAGACTGAGTTTCACTCTTATTGCCCAGGCTGGAGTGCAGTGGTGCAACCTTGGCTCACTGCAACCTCCGTCCCTCGGGTTCAAGCCATTCTGCTGCCTCAGTCTCCCAAGTAGCTGGGATTATAGGCATGCGCCACCACACTCGGCTAATTTTTTTGTATTTTTAGTAGAGATGGGGTTTCACCATGTTGGCCAGGCTGGTCTTGAACTCCTGTTCTCAGGCGATCCACCCATTTTGGCCTCCCAAAGTGCTGAGATTATAGGTATGAGCCACTGCGCCATTTGAGGTTTCTTATTTCTCTTTGGCTGACACAGAGCAGCCATGTTTCTCTGTCATTTGCATGGTCTAATGGCCCTGAGGCTGTGCACTGACCTCACATCGGCCCAGGTAGTGCATAAATTGATTCTGTGTGACTTAGGGTTGGGTGCGGCTCCATGGGTGTGGGTTGGCGAGCTGAGGATTCAGTGGATTTCAGCCTCCACTTGCCCTTGACTGAAAGGCACTCTTTTGCAAGAATGGTCTGTGTAACCACACCCGTCTGCTGTGTACAGTGGTAAATGAGATGTAGTTAATAGAAACAAAGAGGACTTTCACAGATTTTTCTCATGATTTAAGGGTAACTCGAGAAGTTCAATTTTCTTCAGGCATGCCTAAATGTATTTATTCTGTTTGATCTGAGGAGCACTTAAGGAGTGGTTACCAGTAATTGTCATTGAGAAAAATGTAATAAAGAAGAAAAACAGACTTTATATAGATATTTAAAAGGATGCTTACTAAAGACCAAGGAGATTTAAGGAGTAGCTAATTCATATAATCATCTTTTGCTGTAGAGTAAGGATCTAAAAATATGCCTTTAACAGAACTGTGCCCTGAGTGGTGTTACCTTCCTTCTCTCTCTCTTTTTTTTTTTTTTTTTTGAGATGGAGTTTTGCTCTTGTTTCCCAGGCTGGAGTGCAATGGTGCTATCTCAGCACACTGCAACCTCTGCCTTCTAGGTTCAAGCAATTCTTCTGCCTCAGCCTCCCAAATAGCTGGGATTACAGGCACCTGCCACCGTGCCTGGCTAATTTTTTGTAATTTTGGTAGAGACAGGGTTTCACTGTGTTGGATAGGCTGGTCTCAAACTCCTGACCTCAGGTGATCCACCTGCCTCAGCCTCCTAAAGTGCTGGGATTACAGGTGTGTGCCATCGTGCCTGGCCTAATGACACAATCTCTTCTTTATCTTTTTTAGTTCTCTTTCTTCCTTCCAACCCATCACTCTCTTTCCCACCCTTCCCCTTTCCTTCTCTCTCTTCTGTTTCATTGCCTTTTCCTTTTTTCATTTTTTTCCAGGGGAGAAGTAAATGCATCCCAGAATATCAAATCATGCAAATATGGGTCATGACACTGTTAGACCATAGCTGACCACCAAGGAATGAATGGAAGCCAGATGGAAAAGGTCAAAGCAGGATGAGTCAGAGCCAACTTTTAATGCCTCTGTTTTAAAGATGAAGAAACCTGGAGATAATGAGTGCCTTACCTCAGCCATACCACTTATTTGGTTGTGATGGTGTATATTTGTAATGTGTAATTTGTGTCATGGATCAGAACTGATGAGGGTAACTACGGGTTTAAAAGTCAATAGAAATAAGTAGAGATAGAAATGTTGAGGGTAAAAATATTCCCAGTAACACAGTGGTACCAGTCTGTCATTCAGCAGATATTTTTGAGCCATTTCAGTGGAGTGATGAGGTGAAAGCCTGATTAACATGGGTTTATGAGAGAGGGGAATAGGGAGACTGGAGAAGGTGGTGAACCAACTTAAAAACAGGTTTTCTGTGGAGGGGATGGGAGAAATGAGAAAATAACTTGGTGGAGGAGAGATTGGGAGGCACGGATTCAAGAGGTTTTTGTTTTGTTTTTAGCCAGGGGAAATTACAACTTATTTTATGCTTATGGAAATGATCCTGGAGAGAGGAAAACATAAATGAAATAAGGGGTGATATGATTTGGCTGTGTCCCCATCCAGATCTCATCTTGAATTCCCACATGTTGTGGGAGGGACCCAGTGGAAGGAAATTAAATCATGCCGGCAGGTCTTTCCTGTGTTATTCTTGTGATAGTGAGTCTCACAAGATCTGATGGTTGTTAGAAGAGGGAGTTTTCCTGCACAAACTCTCTTTGCCTGCAACTATTTATGTAAGATGTGACTTGCTCGCTTCTTGCCTTCTGCCATGATTATGAGACCTCTCCAGCCATGTGGAACTGTAAGTCCAGTTAAACCTCTTTTGTAAATTGCCCAGTCTCAGGTATGTCTTTATCGGCAGCATGAAAACAGACTAATATAGTAAATTGGTACCAAGAGTGGGGTGTTGCTGCAAAGATACCCAAAACTTTGGATATCTTGGAATTGACTTTGGAACTGGGTAACAGGCAGAGGTTGGAACAATTTGGAGGGCTCAGAAGAAGACAGGAAAACGTGGGAAAGTTTTGAACTTCCTAGAGATTTGTTGAATGGCTTTGACAAAAATGCTGATAGTGATATGAACAATAAGGTCCAGGCTGAGGTGGTCTCAGATGGAGATGAGGAACTTGTTGGGAACTGGAGCAAGGTGACTCTTGTTATGTTTTAGCAGAGACTGGCAGCATTTTGCCCCTGCCCTAGAAATTTGTGGAACTTTGAACTTGAGAGAGCTCATTTAGGTATCTGGCAGAAGAATTTCTAAGCAGCAAAGCATTCAAGAGTTGACTTGGGTGCTGTTAAGGGCATTCAGCTTTAAAAGGGAAACAGAGCATAAACATTTGAAAAATTTGCAGCCTGACAATGCAATAGAAAAGAAAGTTCCATTTCCTTAGGAGAAATTCAAACTGACTACAGACATTTGAATAAGTAATGAGGAGCCAAAAGTTAATCTCCAAGACAATGAGGAAAATGTCTCCAGGCCACGTCAGAGGTCTTCACCTCAGCCCCTTCCATCATAGGCCTGGAGGCATAGGAGAAAAACATGGTGTTGTGGCTCGGGCCCAGGGTCCCTGTGCTGTGTGCAGCCTAGGGACTTGGTGCCCTATGTCCCAGCCACTCCAGCTGTGGCTGAAAGGAACCAATATAGAGCTTGGGCTATGGCTTCAGAGGGTGCAAGCCTCAAGCCCTGGCAGCTTCCACATTGTGTTGAACCTGCCAGCACACAGAAATTTGCTGCATGGGTGGGGCTCTTATGGAGAACTTCTGCTAGGGCAATGCAGAAGAGAAATGTGGGGTCTAAGTCTGCATACAAAGTCCTTACTGGGGCACTGCCTAATGGAGCTCTGAGAAGAGGGTCACCATCTTCCAGACTCCAGAATGGTAGATCTACCAACAGCTTGCACTGTGTACTTGGAAAAGCCACAGGCACTCAATGCCAGCCCATTAAAGCAGCTAGGAGGGAGGCTGTGCCCTGCAAAACCACAGGAGCAGAGCTGCCCAAGACCATGGGAACCCATCTTTTGCATCAGCTTGACCTGGATATAAGACATGGAGTCAAAGGAGATAATTTTGGAGCTTTAAGATTTGACTGCCCTGCTGGATTTCAGACTCACATGGGGCCTATAGCCCCTTTGTTTTGGCCAATGTCTCCCATTTGGAATGGCGGTATTTATCCAATGCCTGTGCCCCCACTGTATCTAGGCAGTAACTAACTTGCTTTTGATTTTACAGGCTCATAGGTAGAAGGGACCTGCTTTGTCTTGAATGAGACTTTGGACTATGGACTTTTGACTTAATGCTGAAATGAGTTAAGACTTTGCGGGACTGTTGAGAAAGCATGATTGGTTTTGAAATGTGAGGACATGAGATTTAGGAGGGGCCAGGGGCAGAATGATATGGTTTGGCTGTGTCCCCACCAAAATCTCATCTTGAATTCCCACGTGTTGTGGGAGGGACCCAGTGGGAGGTAATTGAACCATGGGGGTGGTCTTTCCTGTGCTGTTCTCATCATAGTGAGTAAGTCTCACAAGATATGGTTATTATAAGGGGGAGTTTTCCTGCATGAATTCTCTTTGCCTGCTGTCATTCATGTATAAGATGTGGCTTGCTCCTCCTTGACTTCTGCCAAGATTATGAGGCCTCCCCAGCCATGTGGAAGTGGAAGTCCAATTAAACCTCTTTTTTTTTTTGTAAATTGTCCAGTCTTGGGTATACCTTAGCAGCAGCATGAAAACAGGCTAATACGGGGGCAAGACTTGCTGGAGCAGCGTCCCTGAGTAGATAGGAGGGGATGGGATCAGTGTGCACATGGACCAATTGGCGATCCATAGGAGTATAGCTAGGGCATCTAGAGAAACATCAGACAAGGCAGAGTCTTGGCGGACAGATGCCGAGGGATATGAGCGTACAAAGGCTGTCTTCTGTGTGTATCAGTTTTTTTCAGAGAAAGGAAGTGTGTTAGTTTCCTAGGCCTGCTATAACAAAAAAGTATCACAAACTGGGAGGCTGTATTAGTCAGGGTTCTCTGGGTAAATAGAACCAATAGAATATATATATATATATATGTATATATATATATATATATATATAAATGAGTGCATTAAGGGAGTGCAGAGAGAGAGGGAGAGAGAGAAATTTATTATAATAATTGGCTTTGCAATGATTGATGGAGGCTGTGACGTTGGAGATCCACAGTTGGCAAGCTGGAGATCCAGTAGAGCCAGTAAAGTGGTTCCAGTCTGAGTCCAAAACTGAGAAGCAGAACTAATGATAGGAATTCTAGTCCAAAAGCCAGCAATCTCAAGACCCAAGAAGAGCCGATGGTTCAGTGTGAATCCAAAATCAGCAAAAGACTGATGTACCTGCTCTAGGAGGTTAGGCAAGAGGAATTTCCTTTTACTTGAGGGAGAGTCAGCCCTTTTGTTTTATTCAGGACTTCAATCAATTGGATGAGTCCCACCTACATTAGAAGAGGCAGTCTGCTTTACTCAGTCTACCAATTCAAATGTGAATCTCACCCAACACACCCTCATAGACACACCCAGAATAATGTTGGACCAAATACCTGGGTCCCATATCCCAGTCAAGCTGACATATAAAGTTAACTATCCTAGGGGCTTAAAACAACAGAAATTGATTCTTTCTCAGTTTGGGAGGTTGGAAGTCCCATAGCCAGGTGTCAGCAGGGTTGATTCATTCTAAGGAAGAATCTATTCCATACCTCTCCCTGGCTTGTGGGGATTGCTGACAACTTGGCTTGTATAATAGACAAATGCTTCCAGCCTCTGCGTCCATCTTCATATGGTATACTCCCATGCGTCTCTGTGTTCAAATTTCCCTCCTCTCATAAGGACAGAAGTCACTGGATTAGAGCCCATCTTTACCCAGGTATAACTACACCTTTACTTGATTACATACAAAGACTCTATTTCCAAATAAGGTCACATCCACAAGTTCCATGGTTAGAACCTCAAACACAATGGAAAACACAGTTCAACCTATAGCAGGAAGCAAAGCCCTCAGCTGAGAATGAGAAGGAGGAAAAGGAGAAGGCATTAAACTGTCATGTAAACGAGTGCACTGAGGGAGTGCAGTGAGAATGCTGAGCAGCCTGAACTGCCCATTTAGGGTTTAGAATATGAAGTGCACATAACTGCCAGCTTGGTTGTGTGGATTTCCCTAGCCCTGGGCATAGATCCATGACTTGAGCAGAAAGTGAGTTTTACCATGGTTGGTTTTTCAAAAGAGTTGTTGAAATAGTCATTAAGAGAGTATGAAAGGGAACTGTCATGATGATTGGCCTTGGAAATTAGGCTGGAAAGACCAAGGGACATGAGAGGGCAAGTCACAGGGAACAGATGGTGGATGAATGGGCTGAGGTCTCTGTCTGATTGAAGATGGTAGAAATCCATGGCCTTCAGCTGAAAAACTAAAAGCTCATGGTCTGGGAGTTAGATGCTTAAAATGGAGCTGTGGACAAGTGACCTCTAAGTACCTAAGATTTTAAGTAAATTTCCTAAAATCGCTCAACTGTTGTTCTAGGGAGGCTTCTTAAAAAATACCGTAAAAAATACATTTTATTTTGTAAGAGCTGTTTTAGGTTCTCAGCAAAATTGAGGTGGAAGGTGTAGAGAGTTCCATATACTCTCTACTTCTTTCCTTCAAAACACACAGCCTCCCCCATGATCAATATCTCTCACCAGAGGGGCACGTTTGTTACGTTTCATGAACCTACACTGATACATCATTATCACCCAGCGTCCATAGTTTACATTAGGGTTCACTCTTCCTGTCATACTTCTATGAGTTTGGGCACATTTATATGGATATGTATCCACCATTATTGTATCACACTCAGTAGTTTCGTTGCCTAAAAATCTTTTGCGTTCTTCCTATTCATTCCTCCCTCCCTTCAAACCCCTGGAAAACACTAATCTTTTTACTGTCTCCATAGTTTTGCTTTTTCCAGAATGTCATATAATTGGAATCCTACACTATATGGCCTTCTCAGATTAGCTCCACTTAGTAATATACATTTAAGTTTCTCTTTATTATTTTTAATTGTGCCATTCAGTCTTACTGCTGGCATCAATTCAGAGGGTTATTAATTTTCATTACAAAAAAGTAAGCTGTTCATACTGGTGATGCTTTCTTAAGTCTTCATTGCTTAGGTGAGAGACATCTCTGTTAATGATAATGTCTACAAAGAGAAATAATGCAGCATGTCATTTCTGAGCTGTTCTATTGCAGTTAAATGGTTCAGAACTTCTAAATGTAAAATTAAGATGCTAAGGATATTGTAGTTATAAATTTGGATCTTTTGATTATCAGTAGAAATGCCTTGGAGGAATATTTCAAGAAAAGGCCGATCAGTGTAATTTCCTGACTTCACTATCATCTTGTATTATTTATAAGGTGGTATCGAATCTGATTTCAAAAGATATTTGCTGATGGATAGCTTTGATCTTGCCATGCTCTAAGATTCTCATTGATATCTCATGGCCTGCAGAATACAGTTTTTTCTGACCTGAGTTGTATCTTTTTTTTTTTTCAACATCAACTTCTGCTGTTCACCTTTTTGGATTGTATATTTCAACCAAACTAGACTACCTGCTGGTTCTCAAATAAAACGTCTGCTTTCTGCCCTGGGCTCTTTCTCCCCTCGGGGCCTCATCTGTTAGTATACTGTTATCTCACCTAACCTTCAAGACCTGCTCAGAGGATTTCTCACTAATAAGGCTTTCCTTTAGTCCTGAGATTCTCAAACATTATCTCCTATCAGAATCAGCTGGAGGGCTTGCTAGGCGGCAGGAGACCTGGCCCCATCCTCAGAGATTCTGATCTGCAGAGGATCTTGGGAACCTCCATTTGCAGTAAGTTCCCAGGTGATCCTGATGCTGTGAGCCTAGTATCCGGACTTTGAGAACTACCGTGCTGAAGGTTTGAAATCTTTTTCTTAGTTACACTGCCTTTTTGAGACTTGTTTTTCTTCCTAAAGCTTCATTCTGTTACTGCAAGTATAATGTTACCATATACTTATTAAGCGATAATTATTTATTTAATAATGCCTTCTATATGCACACAGATTATGAACTTTAGATGGATTACTAACTTCCAAGTAACTGCAATATTTACAAGACCTAAAATTATGTAGGACATAATTTAATATTTGATGAGTCGACCCATGTCTGCTCTATACATTGCCTAAGGTGTATCCTTATAAACATCAATCACTTCTGGTACTCTAGAAAAAAATAGGTCACTTGAACTTTCTGCAAAGACTAATCAAGCAGAGGTTTAAAAGATGAAGGAGACTTCAGATTTGAGACATGTATACAAAGTGCATGTGGTTGTCATTATTGGCATTTGTTCAAACTGCAGGAGAGTTAGCCAGTCCCTTTGACTTGGCTCTTGTGTTTGGTGCAGATTTGGGTTTGTGCTGGGTGGGGGATATGTCCAGTGACTCAGCTGAGGACAGAAGGGACAAGGTGAGTCTGAGCAGATTGGCCTGTTTCTGAGCAAAGGTCACTGTGCCAAGGAGAGTCCAGCCTCTTTTGTTGCTTAGTGCTGCTCAGGTCAGGGCTAAATCCAGGACAAACAAATGACCTACACACAGCTGCCTTTGCTTAAATCAGCTCAGCAGACTGTTCTCAAACAGCTAGATAAAATCTGGCATTTACTTTGTATCTAGCGACCTTTGCTTTGAGGAGAGCTTTCTCTCTTTTTTTTTAAGTTAGGAATCTTGCATGATTGGGTTTTATTATAGTCTTGCATCAAAGGGAATATACAATTTCCAACAGGTTAGTAATGAAAATGGCTCAGTGTTCTTAAATGGATGCTATCAGCTCTTTATAAATGGTATAAAAATTTAAGGGCGTCTTTTATTTAAAAGTTACTTTTGAGTAGTTTTTCTCCTCCAAATTCTCTCTTCCTTTTTAGTGTTTCCTATTCATCACTCAATTTTAAGAGTTGACTTTATTGTTTTGAATGGGAAGCATTTTCCTAATGAGGCATAAGATTAGGAGCCAGAAGAACCCAGACATCCGCTAATGTCTTTAGAAGGGAATATACTTGAACAGGCTGTTTTCTGTAGGTTCAGTGGGGGCTGATGGGAGCCATCGAGGTCCGTCCCTAGACTGCAGGCCCTGTCTGTGAAGACTGGCCATTCTTTGGCCTCTGTTTGTGGGAAACCCAGGACTTTCACACCTTCTCTGTATGAATGGGGAGGGGGCACAGAGCCTCAGGCTGAGGGGACAAAGAATTGAGATCAGAGGGGTAACATTTGCTGATGGTCTTGGGACCAAGAGAGGGGGGTGAAATTTTCACCTTCTCCTTTCAAACGTATTCAAACCAGAGGGGTGAGCCGTGAAGGAGCCAGTGGTTAAAGAGATTACACGCAATTTCTATGGACTGAGTTTTCACATCTGATTTTTCCAGAGAGGATCTGGCTTTGGGTTGGGGCCTCACCCTGGGGTTGGCTCTGTTCTTCACATGGTCTCCATGTGTCCTCCATCCCTCCCTCTCCTGACTTGTGCCTGATGGACTTGGACAGTCCCACTTCCTTCTTCACATCTTTTTCTGATTCCTGCCGACTACAAGAGATACTTCCTGCCTCTGAAATCTCAGAGCATGTGTAGTGTCGACCACATAGCCTACCTCTGTATAGAATTCGACACTAAAATGGCAAAAATGAATTTCAATATGAGCCATTTAAAATGCCTTCATAAATAATAAAATATATTTAATTGGATATAATTGGTAAACATTCATAAGAAATGAATGGTTTTTTAAATTTTTTTATCGTGGCTTATTATAGAAAATGACCATGAAATTTATGGCACAGTGGTAAGGAGAATTAGAGTCACTGAGAAAGACTACAGTAAAGATTATTGGTGGGAAAATAAGATAATCACCAACAAAAGGATTATTAGCTGTATTTTTTTTTTTTACTCACAAAAAAAACTAATTGAAGAAAATAAGCTAAAATTTCTATATACAACTGTTTGATTAAGATGCCTTTTGACATGAGATTACTGGTTTTTGTTAGACAACTGCTAATGCCTGCCAGGAGGGCCATGCCCAGGAGATGCCCATCCTGAGCAACCTGCAGCACTGGCCTTCCTCGCTGGAAAGTTTCGGTTCTGTTGTGGTCCCTCTCCTGAGGTTAGAGAGCTTTGATGGGGAAATTGCAATTTAAATTTATGTTCGCCTCAAGTATGAAAGCTCCTACTTCTTTTCCTCAGCTCTGATAAAAATGTAGCAGTGAGGGATTTGATTAAAATAACTGGCTATTTTTATTAAGTAGTTGTGCAGTTTAAGAAAAAGAGGGGAGTAAAAAGTGCTGCCCCAGTCTCTATTGTGGGTCTCTAAGCTACTGCTGGGGCTGACGGGCACTCTGGAAAGAGGGGAAGGTTTGTAGGGAGGGACCCTGGAGAAGACAAGTGACCGGGTTTGGTGCATTTTGACTTTGAGCTGCACACCTGGGGGCTGAGTTATTTAACCTCTTTGTTCCTCGGATTTGACCACTGCAAATGGGTTTGATTGTAGTTTCTACCTCAGGGCATTGTCATGAGCATTTCCTGAGTCCTTATAGTTCTGGAGGCACAGCTCAATAGGTGTTAGCTAAGAGAATGACTGACAATGATGATGATGATGAAAGATGCCAGAGGTTCAGTTGGGTAGTTGTTCCCCTGGTCTGTTTGATCAACATCCTTTCATATTACTCCATTCCTTATCAGAAGTCTAAACCAAAAATCTGTAGACTTTACCCATGAATAAATAAGTCACTCATGAAAATAAGTCACTTGGTGAGATAAGAGTGATGAAATGTAGAAATGTTTAAATCAGTGCCAACAAGGAGGGGGAGAAAAGAGATGAGATGAAGAATTGAGAGGATGAGAAAAACAAAAGACAAAGACAAAAGAAAATAGCAAGAACAATTAATTATGTAGGAATAATTCACAATTATGGCTAACTGTGAAGCTCTTGCCTGGTATTGGGACCTGGGCTAACTGTTCTACTTATTTTACCCAGTTAATCCTTATGTGGTCCTATGAAGTGCAGGTATTAAATAAAATTGTCCCCATCTACAGATATACAAACTGGGGCTTGGGAGCTGATATGATTGGCTGTGTCCCCACCCAAATCTCATCTTAAATTGTAATGCCTACAATTCCCACATGTTGTGGGAGGGACCTAGTAGGAGGTAATTGAATCATGGGGGTGGGTCTTTATCATGTTAGTCTTTTGATAGTGAATGAGGCTCTTGAGATCTGATGGTTTTGTAAAGGGGAGTTTCCCTGAACAAGGTCTCTTCTCTTGTCTGCTGCCATGTAAGATATGCCTTTCACCTTCTGCCATGATTGTGAGGCCTCCACAGCCATATGGAATTCTGAGTTCATTAAACCTCTTTCTTTTGTAAATTGCCCAGTCTTGGGTATGTCTGTCAGCACGTGGAAATGGGCTAATACAGGAAGTTAAGTTAGCTTTCCAGGCCATGCATCTAGTAAGAGGTGGAACCAGGATTCAAATTCAGGCAACCCTTGCTACTATGGAAGAAATAGAGCTTCTTAAATTCTTTCTTGACCTA
>PVKP010042327.1:0-18143 GCA_004027715.1 Plecturocebus donacophilus
GAAGGGAGGGAAAGGAAAGAAAGAGAGAGAGAAAAAGAGGAGGGGAAAGGAAGGAAAAGAAAGCAAGAAGAGAAAAGAAAAGAGAACGCGGTGAAGCTGAAACCCTTGGCTTTCCTTGCTGAACTTGGTCGTCTCTGGCAGCTTCTGAGATTTTATTCCCTGGCTCTGTGCGTCTCCTTTGCTTCCTTGATGACAGTAAGTCGCTTGGGGTGCAGGTCTGTGTTTGCATCTATTCTGGGGCCCCAGCATTCAACAGAGGACCTCGGGGAATATGGAATGGAAGACACGAAGGGAGGGAGGGATGCAGAAATGGGTGTGAAAATCGGTGTGAGTCACGGGTGAGCAAGCGAGTGGGCAAACGCATGGACCAGCAAAGGAGCTCTCGCCGACGCCTCACAGCCACCACGTGGCAGGAATTATTAGCATCCCAACATTCTCCAGAGGAAGAAACTCAGGCTCAGGGTGGTGAGTGAGGAATGAACGGGCGAGAGTGTGAGGGGTCCCTGGGGCCAGGCCGGGCTCTCTCAGCGGCTCAGGACGAACAGCACTCGCGCTGCCCTGCGCCTCCCAGTCCTGGAAACGAGGTTTCCTGTTGGGCCCCAGCCTTGCCCACCCCCTTCAAAGAGCAGGGGCCCAGGCCACTGGAGCTGCTCGGTATTTATTTGGCCCCAGGAGCAGTGCAGGGACGGGCTGCGTGGGAAGAGAGAGGAGAGCAGGCTAGGTTGGCTGATTTCACAGCAGGGGGCAGGACCCGGGGGCGCGGGAAACCAGGCTGCCTTTCCTTCCCACGGGTCGCTGGGGCATCTGGGTGTTGGGTGGGGGTCGGGGGTGTGTGCTGGAACGTTGTGGTGATTGGCATCGTTGTGGGTGAGAGGCAGGAATGGATCGGATGGTTGGGGGGGGGGGGGGGGGGGGGTAGCGGTCGGAATTGGCTTAAGGGTGGGGCTGGCTTGGCTTTGACGGGCCTCGGGAGTCTGGGGTGAGGGGCTAGAGTCCAGGCTTGGCCGGGGGCTTGGGGTAGGAGTCAGGGCGCAGGCAGCAGCCTCACTCTGTCCGGGGGCCGCAGCGAGTGCCACTGGGCAATGGGCCGCCGCGGATTGGCCAGCATGTCCGCCCAGTGCCGCAGGCCAGCCCCGCCGGCCGCCGCCCCCACGGCCACCCTCCCGATGGCCTCGTTCTTGCCCAGCTTGTCGTAGTCCAGCACGGTCAGCTCCACCTGCACCTTCTGGGGCGAGCGCGGGAGGAAGACGGGAGAGGAGCGTGAGGGAAGGCGGCCCCGGAAAGGATGGTGTCCGGTTTCACGGCTGAGGGTACCTCGCGCTGCCCCCCAGGGCTCGGGGCCGCGGAGCTCGAGACGGGGTGCGGGGAGTGGGAGATGGGAGGGACGGAGCCTGCGGTGAGGAGGCGGCTTTGGCGGCCTTCTTCCTGCGCAGCCAGATTTCTGGGGAAATGAACCCTCAGGACTCGGTGGCGGAGGGGGTGTTCGGCGCCCCCCAGGGGAGCAGCCTCCTCAGAGCGGCAAAGCTGCAGAACTTTCACAGGGACCTGGCTGGAGTAGGCGCGTCCCTGAAGGACTGAAGGGAGGTCTCTTTTTCTTAGAACCAAGTTCTTGAGGAGGGCGGGGCATCCTGGTCCCGTGTGGGGGCGGGGCATCCCGGTCCTGCTTAGGAGTGGGGCATTCTGGTCGCGCGCAGGGGGCGGGACATCCTGGTCCTGCTTGGGGTGGGACATCCTGGTCCCGTGTGGGGGGCGGGGCATCCTGGTCCTGCTTAGAGCAGACAGGATGCCCACACCCAATTTTAAGAAGACCCATCCTGTAGTGGATGGGGCTTCCTGGTCCTCATAGGAGGAAACGGACTGAGAACAAACAGAACCTCAGACTTCCCCTCACCTGGTTTCTAGGGGCATATTAAAAAGTCTCTCTCCCTCTAGCAACAGCGATTACTAAGGGTCTGCGCTCTTGAAGAAAGGCAGGTCTGAGCTCACCTGGACTTGGTCACAGGGCACCTCAAAGCTGAAAGCCTCGTTGTAATAGGGGTTCAGAGTGTTCTTCTTGATGGTGGTTTTCTTCTTCCGCACCTTTTTGCCGCCCTGCAGCAGGTGGACCTTGACGTATGGATCTGGGGAGAGGAAGGAGGAGTCGTATAGCCCGCCACTGCTAAGTTCTTGGACCAACATAGAAACACTGCCTACACCCTTTAGGTCTCCCTATCCATGGTCCAAAATCCATGCCTTCCACGGCAGCCTGGGCCTCCCTCTCCCCCAAGAAACCCTCCGGGCTCAGAAACTGTCAGAACGAGAACCCACCCCACGCCACCCCCAAGCACCCCACTCCCTCGCTTCCCACACACCTGACAGTCCACCTACATCCATCTTCTTCAGGTTTTTAGCCTCCAGGACGATAACGGTGAGCTTCCCGGCGGTGGGGACATAGCGGAGGGAAAAGCAGATGTCCCCAAGCTTCTCCTGCTGAAACAAGGAGAGGGACCCATCACCAGAGCCCCGGCTCCACATCCATCCCCCCTCCATCTTTCTTTCCTCCCCACACTTTGGAATGGAATGGTCCACAGTTAAGGACCCAGGTGTACAATCCAAGGAGTGGAAGAGGTTTCAATCCACGCCGCCTTCCGGGGTCTGGAAGGCCTGTGATCTGATTGGCTCAGGGTGTTGTGGGCGGGGCGGGCCTAGGGCGTGGCTTGGCGCGTGGCCGCTCACGCTCACCTCCTCCCGCGGAGCCGCCTGCAGCTCCCGCCAGACCTGCACCGGCCGCCCCAGGTCCACGGAGCTCATGGGGACCCGCACCTCCCCGATGGCGTCGTTGCGAGAGAAGCGGTCGAAGTCGTACACCGCCATGACCAGCACCCTGCCCCCCAGCTCCACATAGGGGACCTGGAGGGCACAGAGAATGCGCAGTGGAGAGCAGGAAGTCAGAGAGAGAGTGGGCGCAGCACATCGAGGTGGACGGCGTACGGTCCAAGCGAACAGTGGGGGGAACTCAAATGGAGAAGTCCAGGGATCCGTGAGAAAAAAAAATCACGGGTCAGTGGAACCCAAATGTACCGCCAAAGGACTAGGCTACACAGCCCGGGCGTCAGCAGTGCCCAGGGTCCAGTGGAATAGCCCCAGAGCTGGTAGCTGCCATGTGAGCTGTGGCCGCCTCCAGGAAAAGCGGAAGCGATCGGTCCCCAGGGTTCCAGGGACTGGGCGTAGGCTATGGAACACGGGGCCTGAGGGCAGGAGCTCACCTTGAAGGCGAAGGTCTCCCCAAAGTGAGGGTTCAGTGTCTGCCGATGCACCTTGGTCTCGTACCGCCTCCGCTTGTCCGGCAGCAGGTAGACCAGCACGTAGGGGTCCGAGGAGCCACCCAGATCCAAGGCTGCCAATCCCTCCGCTTGCAGAATGCCCACCAGCAGCTGCAGGGCCCAGGCACAGTGGGGGAGGCAGGCAACAGTCTTAGCTTCGCTTCCATGGTTCCTTTCAGAAGGGGCTGGAACCCCCGGGACCCTCCCTCCAAAGCATCCCCTTCCTCCACACCCACCTGGCCACTCTGGAAGTCATAATCCAAGGAGTACTGCAGTCGTCCTAGCTCATGCTTATCTGCCACCTGCTGCCCTGGCCCAGATGGTGCTGGCTCCAGCTCCTCCACTTCTGGTTGCACCTTAGAGAGCCAGGGGTAAGAGTAGGTGAAGTCTTCCCCTGACAGCAGTATCCTTCAGACTCAGAAGCCAAGGGAGGCTCACAGGTCCCTTGGGCTATACCTGAGCGCTCACAAGCTAAGCAGAGTCAGTATTTGACTAGTGATGTCTGCCACAGGCAAGAAATGGACATAGTAACACAGATGCAGAATGCTTGTGAAAGTTCGATTAGTGATGTCTGCTATGGGCAGGGACTTGACATGTGTTTGTCGTGCTTAGATTAAAATAAGTGTGGATAGTGTCTCATTGCCCATAGGAATGATGTAGATTTTATTTCACATGCTAATGGATGTATTGGGATGGTAGTACAAAGTGCCATGTTTGCTAGTGATCTTAGCACAGCAAAATATGGAGGAGATATGGAATATTTACTGTGTACTTGTCATTCTAAAGTAAAATCAAAAAGCAGAAGGTGTTTCCTTAACCTAGGCCAGCAATTCTTAAAATTCAGTGTGAATCTGAATTCCCTTGGGTCCTGTGGCAAAATGCCTGAGGTCACCTCTTCAGGGATTCTGACTCAATAGGTCAGGTGCTAGCTCCAGAATTTGCATTTCAAGAGGTACTCTTTGTGACTCTGATTTAAATGGTCTTTGAACATCACTGGTTTAAGGGATAGGGATGGGGCTGGACACCAGGGTCCTAATTGGCATCCTTTATGGATACTAATTGTAACAATTCCTTACTGAGAAGGAAAGGGGAAATACCAAGTTAGTGACCACAAACTTGAGGCTCAGAGAGGGACAGTGAATTCTCCAAGGTCATACAATGGGAAATGGTCCTTGGTTGGAAACCTAGGGCTCTCGGGCTCCCAGGTAACTGTCTCACTTGGCACTGAGAGACTTAATGTTCAGACCCTGCAGTGACCACTTTCCATTCCCACGGCCTCGTCCAGTGCAAATCTCTTTCATCCTCTCTGGGCTGCTGCTGCACTGACCTCCTTCCTGGATTCCTCGCCTCAGATCTGTCCAACACAGCGATTCCAGAGGAGTCATTCTAACACCATCTGACCCTGTCCCTCATGCTAAAAACATATTTGTAGGTTTCCTCACTCTCATGATGTGGATACTGCTGAGTTCTCCAGACACTACACTCCAGAGTGAAGCTATTGTGAAAAACGACTCTTTGTTCTTCAAATAAGCCTCAGAATCCAGATATGGGGCTTCAGCACATGCACCTCCTTAGACTAGAATGTCCATCTCTCTGCTCTGTTAACTCTGTCCTTTGGGTCTCAGTGCAGAAGTCACCTCCACCATGAAGCCTCTTCTTTCTGACCCTCTGTTTAAAATTTTTTCTTGCTGTAAATATGTTCCATTTTCTGAAAGAAATCAGCACATCTTAAAGTATTCTGGCACAAAGCTGGTTTTCAGCTTTTAGAGCCATTTATTTATTTACTTACTTATTTCTTTATTTATCGGAGACAGAATCTTGCTCTGTCACTCAGGCTGGAGTGCAGTGGCACAATCTCAGCTCACTGCAGCCTCCACCTCCCTGTTTCAAGCGATTCTTGTGCCTCAGCCTCCTGAGTAGCTGGAGGCGTGTGCCACCATGCCCAGCTAATTTTTTGTATTTTTAGTAGAGACAGGGTTTCCCCATGTTGCCCAGGCTAGTCTCCAACTCTTGAGCTCAGGCAATCTGTCCGCCCCGGCCTCCCAAAGTGCTAGAATTACAGGCCTGAGCCACAGCGCCCGGCCCAGAGCTAAATATTTATTTTTCTGTAGGTTTCTATACAGTGAGATGCTTTTTCTGCACTCCTATAAGACCCTGTAGTATGGCACATATTACCCTGTGTGGTGAGTGTCTGTGTCAGTGCCTGACTCTCCCACCAGACTAGGAAGTTCTTGTGAACAGCAACTAGATCTGTTCCATCTCCAGGTCCCTAGAGTCCAGTTGAGGGCTAGACACGGGGAGGATGAGTCAATAAGGTGGGTTCCTATAGGAGGGAAGGGAGCAGGGCCTGGGACCAGCTGGGCCAATGAGAGGAGCAGGGTGTGGGCAGGGGCCAGGTTGAGGGGCTGGGCTGGGCCACACCTTGTCTATGTAACTCTGGCCCAGCCCCTTCACTTCCTGAAGGTGGACCTGGGCTTGGGCCTGGCTCTTCTTGCCCGTCCGCCTCCGACAGCGCTTCCGGTAGAGACAGAAACAGCAGCTGAAGAAGAGGAGGCCTGAGACCAGCACGATGGTGGCCAGGGCCCAGGGAGGCACTGCAGAGGGGTGGAGGAGAAAACACACACTAACGCCTGGGCTGTGCGAGGGCTGATTCAATCCAGATTACACGTGGAAGCTGGAATGCTGGCCTCCTTTTCCCTACAGCTATTTTCATTCCATTTCTTCCTGTGTTTTTCTTCCACCTAATCTGGCCTATAGAGAGATTCGATGCCCTAACCCAGACTGACACCATCTGATTTGCTTGCTTGTTAGTTCTGCCTTTTCTTACCGCCCCCACCCCCCAACCCCTAATTTCTGCTCAACTCTTGATGCTTTTAGAAGCCCTGCTCCTCATCAGGCCTCAGTTTTCTTATCTGTAAAAGAAGGGCTAGGTGGACCTTCGAATTCTAAGATCCCATTCCATGCAACACCCCTTGATCCGGTTTCGATTTTTGTTGCAAATCCGTTCCTTCCTTTCACCTATTTCGTCCGCATTCCAGTCCAGGATGACGACCCTAAATCCCAGCCGGATTTTCCAGCCCGCCTGCACGAGTACACCCGTCCGAATCCCGCCCCTCAGAATCCTGGCCGTGCTTTCTCTCTGCTCGGCCCCGGGGTCTTGCTCACCTGGGCCGTGGCTGATGCGACTGGAGTCTGGAGGCGTGTCGGGCGATGGAGGCCCCGGGGTTGGGGGCTCCGGAAACATGGTGGCCGAGTCCTAGAGTCTTTTCTGCAGAGGCACTCAAGCACCCTAGTCCCCCATTCCCACCCCAGACGTCCCTTGAGTCCAACGCACAACAAAGAACTCCAACTCCCATGAGGTCCCTGCGCGAACAGCCGCACAGAAACCGGCCAGCTACCGCAAGTCATGCTGGGAGTTGTAGTTTCAGCCTCCCCACGCTTGAGTGGGGGTGTTCAGTACCTAGTTCCATCCCAAAGGGATACCCGCTTCCTCCACGCCTCCACAGGCATCCCGCTAACTTCTGCCTCTTCCTCGCCCCTCCGCAGGGCCTGAACCGGAAGCGGGTGAAGGCAGGCGTGGGAACCAGCAGACCGCGTTGCCCAGAGCAACAGCCTGGCTCCTCTCGGGCGGGGTGGGAGCAAAGCTGGTTGCCCGGGCAACGGTCTGTTGCCAGGACAACGGGCGGGGCTGACGCACAGACGCGGAGTGCCGGCGGGGCAGGCTCGCTCCCGGCCCCACCGGTGCCTGGGAACCTCAAATACCCTAAATGGGATCCTGAGGTCCCGCGATGTGGGGAGGGGGCAGCCTGCGGTCCGAGCGCCCACAGCCGGTTCCTCCCTCCGCACCTGGTCCTGGGAACTGAGACCCAGGTTCCCCCTTCCCTCTCCCCATTTTTGCTGGAGGGCGGGTCGGGGGCTGCCCGGCGCCTGTGCTGAGCTCCCCTCATCCTTCTTGGCCTATTGGTCTCTCCACGCATCCACGCTGTCTTCACACCTGTTCTCGTGACAGCCTCGGTCTCCACGCTCTCTTGTCCCCAAATAGGCGTCGTCCCTGTGTCTGCCTCCCCATCTCGCCTGTCTCTCTGTCCTATCGCCTGGCCTCTGTCCCCAGGGTCTCTCCTCCTCCCCTCTGCCTGCGCCCCCACTCCCCGCCCTCCGCTCTTTGTCTTCTCCACACCTGTCTCGCGTCCCTAAATCCCAGTCTCCCCGCTTCAGGCTCGAGCCCTCCCTCCGTCTCTGTCGGTCCCCCCAGTGCCCCAGCCCCCACTCCCACACACATTTCCTCTAGGAATGCGGATGCGGATGGGCTGAGGCGGAGGTCCCAGCAGCTCCTACCTGCTCGGCGGCTGGACGGGACACTCCCGGGAGACGCTAAGGCGCCAGCCCCGCCCGGACCCCGCCCCCCGCACGTGGGCGGTGGCGCTGTCCCGGGTGCTGATCGCGGAGCTCGGCGGGG
Source organism: Plecturocebus donacophilus (assembly GCA_004027715.1). Taxonomy (NCBI): domain Eukaryota; kingdom Metazoa; phylum Chordata; class Mammalia; order Primates; family Pitheciidae; genus Plecturocebus; species Plecturocebus donacophilus. The sequence continues at coordinate 7,759 of PVKP010042327.1, forward strand.
CGGAGGAGCCGCGGAGCGGAGCCGGATCCCGTGCGCGCGTGTGTGCCTGTGTACGTGAGCGCGCGTGTATGGTGTGTATTGTGTGTGTGCCCGTATTTGGTCTCCGGTAAGCGGAAAGCCCCGCCCCGCCCCTCCTCTCGCCCCTACCCGGGAACCTCGATGGCGCCCACAGATGTTTATCCTGGTGCCTTAGAATTTTCTGCCTTCTGGTCCAGTCGCTGGCCGTCCACACCACTCCACTACTCCCGCCCCAACACACACGACACACACCCTATATAGCCCAAAGAACCGCATGCCAGGATAACTGGTCCTAGGACCCAGGAGACCCCAGACCCCCACTGGAGACCCAGACTCTGTGGGTATCAGTATCAAAGTCCCCAACTATCAGCCCCTAGACATTGCCCTCTAAATTTCCTTAATGCCAGTCCCAGGAGGCGGCCGGGGCAGTGGCTCACATCTGTAACTCCAGCACTTTGGCAGACGGAAGTGGGAGGAATGCTTGAGCCCAGGAGCTGGCAACTAACGTGGGCACATAGGAAAATCTCGCCTCTATGAAAATGAGCTGGGCGTGGTGGCACACGCCTGTGAACCCAGCTACTCTAGCGGCTGAGGTGGGAAGATGACCTGGGTCCAGGAGGTCAAGGCTGCAGTGAGCCATTGCACTCCAGTCTGGACAACAGTGAAAGAAAAGAAAAGAAAAAGGGAGGGAGGAAGGGAGGAAGGAAGGAGAGAAAGCCCAGAAGGCAAGTCCCCAAGCACCTAGCTCCAGCGAGCCCTGTCCATACTTCCCAGACCCCGGATACAGATGATTGGACGCTGCCTTCTCTGAGAGACTCAACCACCCAATCCTACATTTTTTTCATGGGCAAGTGTGTGGGTCCCCCTAGTCCCCTCCTGGACGTTTGTCTCTATCCCTAGATCCCAGGAACCCATCCCTACTCCCACCCCAAATATTATTTCCAGACCCAGAAATCCATAGGACAACCGTCTCTGGGGAAAACAGTGATTTAATAAATTATGGGATAGAAGGAAACACATATGCTGATGGCGGGTGCAGGGAGACCTTGGGCACAGGGACTCCCTCCAACCTCAGATTACAGACTGATTTGGTTTCTGAAGTAAAAGCAGGGCAGGATCCTGCCTGCCTTTTGTCCTCATGTAGCCAGAATTCCAGACCTGAATTCCTTCTGCCTCAGAATCCAGGCTCCAGCCTGTTTCTTCCTGCATCCCAGATTCCCAGCTTCCTCCTCCCTCAAAATGACCTAGGAATTCCAAGCTACCACCCCTCTCCTCCTTCAAGGCACCACCAGGAATCCAGATCCCAGGTCCCATAGACTCATGTGCTGTGGTCCACCAGATCCCTCTCTCCTGGGGAAACTCGAGTTTGAGCTCCTAGCCCCCTCCTCCCACAGCACCCAGGAGTCTGGGAGCCCAGCCCTCTGCTCTTCCAGGAATCTGGGTTCAAGTGGGCGTCCAGAGCTTGAGGATGCCTGGGCTGCCAGCCCAGCCCTCTTGTCACTTAGACCTCCAACTCGTGGGCCCGGATGGCGGCCTCGTTCTCATAAATAAGGTTTTCAACATTCTCGTACGTGACCTCCTTCTCAGCTGGGGCCTGGGCTGACTGTTGGAGGAACCGCAGGATGCACTGGTGCAGGAATACGTACTGGGCCTGGGGAGGGGTCATGGGAGTGAGTGAGGGGTGTCTCCCCAAGCCTGGGCTGCATGCAGCCCCAGGGTCCCATGTCCCGCTGCCTCTGTCCCGTATCACTCGGGGGCCAGGGGCTGTCTCACCTCCGTCTGCACCATCAGCGGCCGGCTCTCTCTCATCTTCTTCACGAAGCTGAAGGGCCCAAGGAGACCCTGGCACTCCAGCTGCCGAAGGAGGACGTCCAGGGCAATGAGGGTGCCCGTGCGGCCCACGCCAGCACTAAGCAGAACAAAGAATGGGTCAGACCAAGGGGCGGGAGTGCAAGGGTCCAGGGTCCTGGCTGATTGGAGGGATCTGTGTTTGAATGATGGCAATAACTATGCCTGCTCACTTTGGGAGGCCGAGGCAGGTGGATCACCCAAGATCAGAAGTTCAAGACCAGCCTGGCCAACGTGGTGAAACCCTGTCTTTACTAAAAATACAAAATTTAGCCGGGTGTGGTGGCGCTCGCCTGTAATCCCAGCTACTTGGGAGGCTGAGGCAGGAGAATTGCTTGAACCCAGGAGGCGGAGGTTACAGTGAGCTGAGATTGCACCATTGCACTTCAGCCTGGGTGAAAAGAGTGAAACTCCATCTCAAAAAAAAAAAACACGAAAAAGTATGTCTAGAGTTCCTTGCATCCGTGAGGCCCTGTTCTAAGTGCCTGATGGGCCTTCTTCAGTCCTCACAAACCTAAGCAGTGGGATGCACTGGGACATCCATTGTACAGCTGGTGAAATGGAGGCTGAGTGAGGTGAGGTCTCAGTCCCCAGGTTACTCAGCTAGTAAGTGACAGAGCCAGGTTTGAACACAGGAAGAGGAACTCTCCAGCCAGTCGTTTAAAATTTCCTTTAAACACAAACTTAGTCCTTTGTTTTCTTTTGTCTCTCTCTGTCATGCAGGCTGGAGTGCAGTGGCACAGTCTCAGGTCACTGCAGCCTTGACCTCCTGGACTCAAGGGATCCTCCCACCTTGGCCTCCCAAAGTGCTAGGATTACAGGCATGAGCTGCTATGCCCGGCGAAAAAAATTAGCTATTTTAGGCTGGGTGCAGTGGCTCACACCTGTAATCCCAACACTTTGGGAGGCTGAGGTGGGCAGATCACCTGAGGTCAGGCATCGTCTGAGACCAGCCTGCCCAACATGAAGAAACTCTGTCTCTACTAAAAATAAAGAAATTAGGCTGGATGCAGTGGCTTACACCTGTAATCCTAGCACTTTGGGAGGCCAAGGTGGGTGGATTGCCTGAGCGTAGACGTTCGAGACCATCCTGACTAACACAGTGAAACCCCGTCTCAACTAAAATACAAAAAATTAGCCAGGAGTAGTAGCATGTGCCTGTAGTCCCAGCTACTCAGAAGGCTGAGGCAGGAGAACTGCTTGAATCCAGGAGGCAGAGGTTCCAGTGAGCCGAGATTGCACCTCTCCAGCCTGGGCAACAGAGCAAGACTCTGTCTCAAAAAAAAAAAAAATAGCTATTTTAATGTGAGCAATTTAGCACACTCAGTGTCGTGCAGCCCCCACCTCTATCTAGTTGCAAAACATTTCATCACCCCTAAAGCAGACACCATACGCATTAGGCGGTCTCTCCCCATTCCCTGTCTCCCTCCAGGGCCTGGAACATACTCATCTGTTTTGTGTCTCTGTTGATTTGGCTGTTTTGGATATTGCATACTAATTGAATGATGTAATGATACTCACTCAGCTCTAGAATGGGGAGGGAACTCTTTTGCCATAAGGTCGTTAGGAGGAGCAGTAGGACTGTGTAAACCTTCACTGTCGCTGAAACCAGAGCCCCAGTCTCAGGAGCTGTCCCTCCTCCTCATCTACCTAATAGTTGCCATTAGGTGAAATCTGACCTACAAGACTTCAGCATAAATATCAGGAAAGGGTTGGGCACGGTGGCTCACGCCTGTAATCCCAGTACTTTGGGAGGCTGAGGCACGTGGATCACCTGAGGTCAGGAGTTTGAGGTCAACCTGACCAGTATGGTGAAACCCCATGTCTGCTAAAAACACAAAAGTTAGCGCGGCGTGGTGATGTGTGCCTGTAGTCCCAGCTATTCAGGAGGCTGAGGGAAGAGAACTGCTTGAACCCAGGAGGCGGAGGTTGCAGTGAGCTGAGACTGCACCACTGCACTCCAGCCTGAGCAGCAGAGGGAGACTCTGTTTCAAAAAATAATAATAATAAAATATAAATAAATAAATAAATATCGGGAAAGCAGTTGATGGGGAGGCCCCATGCTTGAGCACAAGGAAGTGTCTCCAATGTTTCTCTGAATCTGTGGCCTCATCCCCCTCCTGTGCCTTCATCCCTTCTACTCTTCTGCATTCAATCTTCTCTTCCTTTACCCTTTCATCTTTTTTTTTTTTTTTTTTTTTTTGAGACAAAGTCACCCAGGCTAGAGGGCAGTGGTGTGACCTCGGCTCACTGCAACCTCCTCCCGGGTTCAAGCAATTCTCCTGCCTCAGCCTCCAGAGTAGCTGAGGTTACAGACGCCCGCCACCACGCCCGGCTAATTTTCATAAGTTTAGTAGAGGCGGGGTTTCATCATGTTGGCCAGACTGGTCTCAAACTCCTGAACGCAAGTCATCCACCCACCTCGGCCTCCGAAAGTGCTGGGATTACAGGTGTGAGCCACCACACTCAGCATGACTTTTCATTTCTCCTTCCCATCATTTCATCCTTATCCTCCTTCTCTTCTTAATCTGCTTCATGCCCCCCTTTATCTTCGACACCCACCTACTCCTTCTCTTCCTTTTCACCTCCTTGTGAGTCCCCAGGGTCCCATCTAGTACCACTGTCTGAACCCCAAGGGAGTGGTTCTCTCTCTCAAGAGGGTCCTGGGCTGGTCCCCACCTGCAGTGCACAATGGGTGGGCCTCCCTCCATGGTCCGATCCAGCCACTGCCGGAGCATACTCCAGAAAGCCAGCAAGGTGTCTGGGGAGGAGGGAACGCCGTGATCCGGCCAGGCCAGGTAGTGGAATTGCCGCACAGAGAGTGTCTTCTGCTCCTCCACCTGGAAGGAGGGAGTGCTCACAGGCTCTGGAGATGAACGTAGGGAGGACCTGGCTTCCACCACTAAGGGCGGGTTCCCTGGAGCACAGTGCAGCTCCTCAGAGCAGTGGGTGGAAGGTTGGAGTTGCTGGAGGGTCCTGGGTGCCTGGCGTGCCACAAGGGAAGGCTGAGGGCTAGCGTGGGGCTGGACACACCTGGAGGAGCTGCAGTTCTCGGATCGTCCAGTTCTCCGTCACTTCCTCACTCTCCAGGGTCACCCGCAGGTGCCCGTGGGTGCAGGGCTGAGAGTCCAGAGGCCAGTAATGCTCACACTTCACCTGGGGGAGGATGAGGGCTCAGAGAATAGAACTCCTCCTCCCCAGGTCTGTGGGGTCTGCCTCAGCCCCCAAATGTGAACCAGCAGACAGGCTGGGGAAGTGGGGTAGAGGTCACACTGAAGATGCCTGGGGTGACACTGGAGGAACTCGTGAGGTCTGGGTGTGGGGTCTACACTGGATCAGTGTTCGGTGTGGGGTCATGCACCCAATCAGCACCCAGGACTCGCATCTCTCACCCGGCCGGCCTCCACGCAGTTGGTCAGCATGACCAGGGTGTGGCTCTGCTGTTCCCACACCAGGCGCCAGAAGTCTCCCACTGTCTGCGGCAGGGGGCCCTGGGTTGCTATGAACTCCTGGGGGCTCCAGAGACCCTGATTGAGGAAGGCAGGTGGGTCAGGGGGGCCTTTGGATGATCCCCACCAGCTCTTATCTCTCCAGGCCTGCTGGGCACCCTTTCAAATCCCAACCACGGCCTTACAGGCATGAAGCTGGCATTGATGTAGTCAGAGCCTGGCTCCTTGGGGATGGGCTTCAGGGGCACCCGGGACCAGTCATCTAGGAGAAGAGGCCAGCATTAGCCATGCAGAGAGACACAGAGAGGCACAGAGACAAGACCCAGACCCACAGACAGAACTCATGCAGAGATGCAGGCAGGCCCTGGGAGCTATGCAGGGATGGAGAGAGGTGGAGGGACCACCGCTGTGGGGAGCAGGCCAGGAGGACTCTCAAAGGGACCCACGGCCAGGCAGGGTGGCTCACGCCTATAATCCCAGCACTTTGGGAGGCTGAGGTGGGTGGATCATCTGAGGTCAGGAGTTTGAGAACAACCTGGCCCACATGGTGAAAACCCATCTCTACTAAAAATGCAAAAATCAGCCAGGCATGGTGGTGGGTGCCTGTCCTCCCAGCTACTCGGGAGGCTGAGGTAGGAGGATGCCTTGAATCCAAGAGGCGGAGGCTGCAGTGAGCTGAGACGGCAGCACTTCACTGCAGCCTGGGAAGCAGAGCAAGACTCGGTCTCAAAGTAAAAAGAAAAAGGAAGACCCACGTGCGGGGAGGGTCTTGTCTCTCATAGCAGGTAAGAGAAGGGGACTGGGGTGGGGTGCTGACTAGATCGGGGCAGGGGCGAATGCAGCGGAAGCCCAAGACTCACAGGGCAGCACATTTCTGTAGCGGTTCTTGGCGTTGTTCTCTGGAGCTGAAGCCACCATCTGAGACTGGCTGGTGCCCACCAGGGACAGTTGCTGGGGGTGCAGGCAGAGGGGGTACCTGGTGTTGGATTTTCTCTACTTGCCCTTGAGGGGGGACCCTGAGCTCCCCTCGCCTTCTTTGGCATCACCCCTTGTTTATTCCTTGCGCCCTGAGATTCTATGGCACCCGCAGAAACAGGACATATGTGTGCCGCCCACCCTGTGTGGCATTGAGGGAGCTGTGGGGATTTCTTCCGGCAAGCAAGAAAGCAGGTGTCAGGGAGAAAGGACTCACCTGGTGGCAGTGGAGAGGGTTACTTTAGGACTGACCCACCATTATTTTAAGATTTCAAGGGCCGGGCGCGGTGGCTCATGCCTGTAATCCCAGCACTTTGGAAGGCCGAGGCAGGTGAATCCCGAGGTCAGGAGTTCGAGACCATCCTGGCCAACATGGTGAAACCCTGTCTCTACTAAAAATACAAAAATTAGCTGGGTATGGTGATGCGTGCCTGTAATTCCAGCTACTCGGGAAGCTGAGGCAACAGAATTGCTTGAACCAGGGAGTGGGAGGTTGCAGTGAGCTGAGATCCCACCATTGCACTCCAGCCTGGGCAACAAGATCAAAACTCCATCTCAAAAAAAAAAAAAATAGATTTCAGTGAGTGGAAAGATAACCATGCCTGGGAATCCCTGACAATCCAACAACATATGTTTTGCTGCCTTTGCTTGATCCCGAAGACCATGAGGTCTGGTCAGGGAGTGGGAGCCGGGGTATGGGCCAACAGAGGGAGGCTGAGCTCAGCCCCTCTGTCCTCTCCCCACCTGGTACTCCTCTGCAAAACCACAGTTGCTGTCCTTCTCATTCTTCCTGACGTGGTCAGCAAAGTCTTCAGCCAGGATGTCCCCTGGGAAGCTGTGGGTTTTCAGGGAGCAGGGAGAAAAGACTGTAACCTCTTTGAATCTTGCACTTTTGAGGGCCAGGCATGGTGACTCATGCCTGTAATCCCAACACTTTGGAAGGCCAAGGCGAGTAAATCACCTGAGGTCAGGAGTTTGAGACCAGCCTGGCCAACATGGTGAAACAAACCTCTTCTCTACCAAAAATACAAAAATTAGCTGGGTGTGGTGGTGTCTGCCTGCAGTCCCAGCTACTCAGGAGGCTGAGGCAGGAGAATTGCTTGAGGCTGGGAGGTGGAGGTTGAGTGAGCTGAGACTGTGCCACTAAACTCCAGCCTGGGAGACAGAGCAAGACTCCGTCTCAAAGAAGAAAGAAAAAATAAAAAATACACACACACATACATGTGTATATATATGTATGTATTTATGTGTGTGTATACATACACACATACATACATGTGTATATATATACATACATATATATATACATACATATATATATATATATATACATACATATATGTATATATAGAGAGAGTGCTTTTGGGCTCTCACACTCTGGGCCACAGTGCACCTGCTCTCATCACACCAGGACCAGATGCCAATCGGACATGGCCCCTGTGCCCCTGAGCTCATGGAATTATGCAAACTAGCCAATCATAAACCCAGCGTTCCTCCTTGGCCTGGTCCCTCCCTTGGAAACTCCTGCCTGAAGTTCCTCCCCGCACCTCTGCCTCCTGAGTGGCCCTGGTGCTTCCTCCTGTGGCCCCTCATGGTGGGACAGGCTCTTTTTCTCTTGGAAATTCTGAGTAACAAACTCTTTTTTATGTCTGTCTCTTGCTCTGTTGACCTTACCATACCTAAATAGTAATAAGACCAGCCGGGTGCAGGGGCTTGCGCCTGTAATCCCAGCACTCCGGGAAGCCCAGGTGAGTGGATCACCTGAAGTCAGGAGTTCAGGACCAGCCTGGCCAACATGGTGAAACCCCGTCTCTACTAATAATACAAAAATGACCCTGGCGTGGTGGTGGCATCTGTAATCCCCGCTACATGGGAGGCTGAGAGGCATAAGAATCTCTTGAACCTGGGAGATGGAGGTTTCAGTGAGCCGAGATTGCACACTGCACTCCAGCCTGGGCAACAGGGCGAGACTCCATCTCAAAAAAATAATAATAATAACAATAATTAGCCGGCGTGGTGGTGAGCGCCTGTAATCCCAGATACTTGGGAGTCTTAGGCAGGAGAATTTTGCTTGAACCTCGGAGGCGGAGGTTGTAGTGAGCCGAGATCATGCTCACTGCACTCCAGCCTGGGCAAAAGGGTGAGATTCCATCTCAAAATAATAATAATAATAAACCTACTCAGACAGCTCTACACTCAAACTTCTCATGCAGACCAGTTTTCCCTCCTTCCTGTCATCCTACCACCCTGGCCTCAGGCTATACCCACCACTGCAGGGAACACCCTTCTCCGGAATCATCTCGGCCTCCCTGCCTGGGACTGCAAAGGCCCCACCCGCCTGCCTGCTCAGCAGCGTTCAGCACTGCGGCTGTGCCTTGCCTGTTCTGGATCTGCACTGCTCCTGAACACCAGGCCTGGCTTGGCCCCCACCTACCCGGCTGCTGCTTGTCCACTTCCTGGGCAGGCCCCTCCGCCTCGGTACATCTTCAAAGGCACGTATTCCCCAGTGTCCCTCCCCAAGCCGCTTTTGTCACTGAACACACACTTCTTACAGGGTTTGGCCCATTCCTGTACTTTCACTTTCCTTCTCTCTTTCTTTCCCTTCTTTCTTCCTTTCCTTCTTTCTCTTTCTTTACTTCCTTTCTTCCTTCTTTCTGCTTTTTTTTTCTTTTTCAGACGAGTCTCACTCTGTTACCGAGGCTGCTACCCAGTGGTGTGATTTTGGCTCACCGCAACCTCAGCCTCCCAAGCTCAAGCGATTCTCCTGCCTCAGCCTCCTGAGTAGCTGTGATTACAGGCACTAGCCACCATGCCTGGCTACTTTTTGTACTTTTAGTAGAGATGGGGTTTTGTCATGATGGTCAGGCTAGTCTTGAACCCCTGACCTCCAGTGATCCACCCGTCTTGGCCTCCCAAAGTGCTGGGATTACAGGCGTGAGCCACTGTGCCGACCTCCTGTCTGGATTATTACAAATCTCTTTCTTCCCTTTGCTTCTTACGCGTTAGACTGTGTCACTAGTCTATTCAAAACCTTCACAAAACTCCCATCTCACAGTAGATCCAAAATCCTAACTTTCATCTGAAACCTGTACCTGCTCTGGCCCCACTGATGCCTCTCTGACCTCACCTCCCACCGCCCTCCCCTTCCTCTGCTCAGTCAGAGATTCGGGATGTCCTCTGAACCCCTGGTGTGCCGCTGCCTGAGGCTCTCCGCTCGCCCGCCCTGTCCTCAGAACGCCTTTCCCAGATGCATGCACGGCTCCTCTCCCACTTGCTTAGGTCTGTACTCAGATGACTTCCTCTTAGTCATCTCATTAGACAGACTGTCCTTGAATATCCTGCCTAAAAATATTCCTGCTGGATGTGGTGGCTCATGCCTGTAATCTTAACACTTTGGGAGGCTGAGGTGGAAGGATTGCCTGAGGCCAGGAGTTCGAGACCAGCCTGGACAACCTAGTGAGATCCGCCCCCCAAAAAATTAAAAAATTAGCCCGGCATTGTGGTTCATGCCTGCGGTCCCAGCTACTGGGGAGGCTGAGGTGGGAGGATCGCTTGAGCCCAGGAGGTCCAGGCTGCAGTGAGCTATGACTGTGACACTGCACTCCAGCCCGGGCCACAGAGTAAGACCCTGTCTCGACAAATTAATAAATAAAATAAAAATTTTTAAATACTCTGATTTTCCCTCTAATTTCCTCTGATTTTCACATTCGAAGAATATTAAAATATTCCTCTACCCTTCCTAGCCCCTCCTCTTGTTTTGTCTACAAGTTTATTATATTATTTTATATATTATTAATACATATATATTTCTTTTTTTTTTTTTCTTTTTTTTTTTTTTTTGAGACAGTCTCACTCTGTTTCCCAGGCTGGAGTGCAGTGGTGTAATCTCGATTCACTGCAACCTCCGCCTCCCAGGTTTAAGCAATTCTCCTGCCTCAGCCTACCGAGTAGCTGGGACCATAGGTGTGCACTACCACCCCCGGCTAATTTTTTGTATTTTAGTAGAGACAGTGTTTCACGGTGTTGGCCAGGCTGGTCTTGAACTCCTGACCTTGTGATCCACCCTCCTTGGCCTCTCAAAGTGCTGGGATTATA
>PVKP010042328.1:0-18143 GCA_004027715.1 Plecturocebus donacophilus
TGCACATGTTAATTGCAGCACTATTCGCAACAGCAAAGACATGGCGCTAACCCAAATGCCCATCAGTGATAGACTGGATAAATAAAGTGTGATACATATCCACCATGGAACGCTATGCAGCCATAAAAATAAATGATATCATGTCCTTTGCATGGACATGGATGGATCTAGAGGACATTATCCTTAGCGAACTATCTCAGGAACAGAAAACCAAATACCATATGTTCTCACTTACAAGTGAGAACTAAATGATGAGAATACATGGAACAGAGGGGAACAACACACACTGGAGCCTATCAGAGGGTGAATGGTGAGAGGAAGTGGAGGATCGGGAAAAATAACTGATGGTTACTACGTTTAATAGCTGGATGATGAAATAATCTGTACAACAAACCCCCATGATACACGTTTACCTATGTAACCAGCCTGCACATGTATGTTGGCCTTAAAATAAAAGCTTTAAAAAATATTTACCATATAAGGGAAAACATTAGAGATAGGTCGTGTGAGCTGAGACTCTGGAGACAGACTGAGTCAAGCTTTTCCTGCAGTGGTTTTGGATCAGATTCAAAATTGGACTCCAAGATTGGTAATAGCACCTATATCTTGAATATTGGGCAGATTTTATGAATTGATTACATTTAAAGCATATAGTAAGTGAAAAAAGGAAAAGAAGTTCTTATGAAGCGGCAGAGTGGAGGTAGAGATATCTAGATGGAAATCTTTAGAAGCTTCAGGTCTGCAACTTTGATAGTAAGAAAGCAAGACCGCCTAACTTGATAGTTTAGCTTCAGCTTACTGTTTCACTCTTTTCAAAAGTTTGTTGCTAGGATTTGAGACATTCCTTAGCTTTCTGCACCCCCCAAAAGTCTGACCAATGGATTTTGTGCAGAGAGTTTATTTTATTTATTTATTTACTTATTTTTGTTTGTTTGTTTTTAAGACAGAGTTTCGCTCTGTTGCCCAGGCTGGAGTGCAATGGCATGATCTCCTGGGTTCAAGCAACTCTCTGCCTCAACATCCCGAGTAGCTGGGATTACAGGCTTCTGCCACAACACCTGGCTAATTTTTGTATTTTTAGTAGAGATGGGGTTTCACCATCTTGGTGAGGCTAGTCTTGAACTCCTGACCTTTCCACCCGCCTCTGCCTCCCAAAGTGTTGAGATTACAGCAGTGAGCCACCACACCCAGCCAAAGAGTTTATTTTTGAAAGTGATTCTAAGAAGAAGAGCAGGAGACTGAGGCAAGTGGAATAAGGCATCTGATTTAAGACAAGCAAACAAACAAAAAACACTGATGAGCAGAGAACAAATTATATGCAGCAACATTAATTTATTAAGCCTTAAATCTGTATATCTATGTGTCTATCTGGCAATGTCGGAGTAAATAGAATGCTTAAGGATATTCAGAATGACCAAATTAAAGGAGAAGGTACAACTCAGAGTTGGTTTTGTTACTGGTAAGCAGCATTGATTATGGGAAACAAGGCTAAAACATAGACTACAGTGAGTTGTGATTTAATGCTCCTCATGGAAATTATCATTCTCCACATATTTCACCCTTTGTTTTATCTCTTCTTTCTTCTAGAACACACACACACACACACACACACACACACACGAGCATGTGCACATGCACACCCAGTTTTGCAGGTGCCCAGAAAAAACAAAGTAAAAGTCAAGTCTCATTAGAAGGTTGCTACTTTATTTCCCTTGAGTCAGCCTGAGTTTTGCTCTACCTCTGGGATTGAAGCATTATCTGAATTTTGTTACTGGTTAATTTGACCCACAGATTTTAAGGCAAATCTCTGCTTTGTTCTATATCATACATCAATAAGACATGGCTACATTTTCAAATCTTTCCCAATCCTTGGAGAATGTGTTCCCATTATTTTCAGCTGGGTCTTTTGAGTGCTATTTAAAATTTCAACAATTCAGTTCAACAAACATTTAATAAGTGCCTATTACAATTGGTGAATCAACTTGAAGGAAAGAAAGAAAAGAAGATACCATGCCGCAATGAATGTGCTGTGGAGCCAAAGAAAGAAAACAAGGCTAATTTCGAGGTTTCTAAATTGACTTACTAGGTGGACAGAGATGATATTACGATATGGAGTAAAGAGGAGGTTTGTTAGTGGAAAACCTTAGTTTGATTTTGGACTTTGTTACTCTGAGTTGCCTACAAGACAGACAGAGTTGCCTGTCTGGTTGTTATTGGTGGCTATAGGTCCAAGTTGTGAATTTAGCAGAGAAATATACACACTAGAGAATTTGAAGCTATTGGTCTATATAATATAAAATAGTTCCAGATATAGACATAAATGAGAATGTCCAGAGAGATTGTATAGAATTAGGAGATAAGAGGTCTGAGAATGGAACCTTGGGGGAACTGCAACACTTAAGGGGAAGTAAGAGAAAAAAGGATAAATGAAAGAAACCAATGAATCTATTACAAAGCTATGAGGAAAGCCAAGATCAAGCGGTATCATGAAAGCCAAGGAAAGGAAGTTTTTCTAGGAGAACAAAGTCAACAGGATCAAATGCCAGTGAGAGGGAAAATAAAGTGGAGAGATAACTAAAAGGAGACCATTCAATTTGTACATCTGAGCAAAGGTTTCAGTAGAGTTCTGAAAGTGGCAGTAAGATGACTGTGGGTTGAAAAGTGAGGGAGAAGTAAGCTTGTCTTTCAAAAACGTTAATGTTATGGTAAGGAAAAATAAGACAGGGAAGTGGAATTCAAGAAAGACTTTGTCATTATTGTTGATGGTTTTGTTTTGTTTTAAAATAAAAAAATACTTTAGCATGATGGATAGAGAGGGAAGAAAGAAAAGAGAAAAAGAAAATAAATTTTGTATTGTGTAGGAAAGGATGATATGAGGTGTAAGGTGGAGGAATTTGTCTTGGTAAGGCACAGGGACACTGTCCACTGGGACAAGAAGGAAATTAGGTTTAAAGTGAATTGAGAAATCATAGGAGGTATGGGGCAGAAAAGAAACTGTACAAGGTATAGGTATGTCAGCACAAAAAATCTACTTTTTAAATTATTATTATACTTTTAAGTTTTGGGATACATGTGCAGAACGTGCAGGTTTATTACATAAGTATGCACATGACATGGTGGTTTGCTCCATCCATCAACCCGTCATCTACATTAGGTATTTCTCCTAATGCAATCCCTCCCCTAGCTCCCACCCCCTAACAGGCCCTGGTGTGTGATGTTCCCCTCTCTGTGTCCATGTGTTCTCATTGTTCAACTCCCGCTTATGAGTGAGAACATGCAGTGTTTGGCTTTCTGTTCTTGTGTTAGTTTGCTGAGAATGATGGTTTCCAGGTTCATCCATGTCCCTGCAAAGGACACGAATGCATCCTTTTTTATGGCTGGATGGTATTCCATGTTGTATATGCGCCACATTTTCTTTATCTAGTCTATCATTGATGGGCATTTGGGTTGGTTCCAAGTCTTTGCTATTGTGAACAGTGATGCAATAAACGTACGTGTGCATGTGTCTTTATAGCAGAATGATTCATAATTCTTTGGGTATATATCCAGTAATGGGATTGCTGGGTCAAATGGCATTTCTGGTTCTAGTTCCTTGAGGAATCACCACACTGTATTCCACAATGTTTTAACTTATTTACACTCCCACCAACAGTGTAAAAGTGTTCCTATTTCTCCACATCATCTCCAGCATCTGTTGTTTTCTGACTTTTTAATGATCACTATTCTAACTGGCATGAGATGGCATCTCAATGTGGTTTTGATTTGCATTTCGCTAACGACCAGTGATGATGAGCTTTTTTTCATATGTTTGTTGGCTGCATAAATGTCTTCTTTTGAGAAGTCTCTGTTCATATCTTTCACCCAAGTTTTGATGGGTTGTCTGTTTTTTTCTTATAAATTTGTTTAAATTCTGTGTAGATTCCTGATATTAGCCCTTTGTCTAATGGATAGATTTCAAACATTTTCTCTTATTCCATAGGTTGCCTGTTCACTATGATGATAGTTTCTTTTGCTGTGCAGTAGCTCTTTAGTTTAATTAGATCCCATTTGTCTATTTTGGCTTTTGTTGCCATTGCTTTTGGTGTTTTAGACATCAAGTCTTTGCCCATGCCTATGTCCTAAATGGTAATGCCTAGATTCTCTTCTAGGGTTTTTATGGTTTCAGGTTTTATGTCTATGTCTTTAATCCATCTTGAGTTAATTTTTGTATAAGGAGTAAGGAAGGGGTCCAGTTTCTGCTTTCTGCACATGGCTAGCCAGGTTTCCCAACACCATTTATTAAATAAGGAATCCTTTCCCCATTGCTTGTTTTTGTCAGGTTGCTTGTTCTTTCTTGTCAAAGAACAGATGGCTGTAGATGTGTGGTGTTATTTCTGAGATCTCTGTTCTGTTCTATTGGTATATAAATCTGTTTTAGTACCAGTACTGTGGTGTTTTGGTTACTATAGCATTGTAGTATAATTCAAAGTCAGGTAGTGTGATGCCTCCAGCTTTGTTCTTTTTGCTTAGGATTGTCTTGGCTATATGGGCTCTTTTAGGTTCCATATAAAATTTAATGTAGTTTTTTCAAATTCTGTGAAGAAAGTCAATGTTAGCTTGATGGAGATAGCATTGAATCTATAAATTACTTTGGACAGGATGACCATTTTCACGATATTGATCCTTCCTATCCATGAGCATGAAATGTTTTCCCATTTGTTTGTGTCCTGTTATTTCCCTGAGCAGTGGTTTGTAGTTCTCCTTTAAGAGATCCTTCACATCCCTTGTAAGTTGTATCCTAGGTATTTTATTCCCTTTGCAGTGATTGTGAATGGGAGTTCACTCATGATTTTGTGCTCTGTTTTTCTATTATTGGTGTATAAGAATGCTTGTGAATTTTGCACATTGATTTTGTATCCTCAGACTTTACTGAAGTTGCTTATCAGCTTAAGGAGATTTTGGGCTGAGACAATGGGGTTTTCTAAATATACAATAATGTCATCTGCAAACAAGTACGATTTGAGTTGCTCTTTTTCTATTTGAATTCCCTTCATTTCTTTCTCTTGCCTGATTTCCCTGGCCGGAATTCCAATACTATATTGAATTGAATAGGAGTGGTGAGAAAGGGTATCCTTGTCTTGAGCAGCTTTTCAAAAAGAATGCTTCCAGCTTTTGCCCATTTGGTACGATATTGGCTGTGAGTTTGTGATAAATAGCTCTTATTATCTTGAGAAGCGTTCCATCAACATCTAGTTTATTGAGAGAATTTAGCATGAAGGAGTATTAAATTTTATTGAAGGTCTTTTCTGCGTCTATTGAGATAATCATGTGGTTTTTGTCTTTGGTTCTGTTTATGTGATGGATTACGTTTATTGATTTGCATATGTTGAACCAGCCTTGCATCCCAGGGATGAAGCTGAATTGATCATGGTGGATAAGCTTTTGGATTTGCTGCTAAATTTGATTTGACAGTATTTTACTCAGGATTTTCTCATCAATGTTCATCAGGGATATAGGCCTGAAGTTTTCTTTTTTTGTTGTGTTTCTGCCAGGTTTCAGTATCAGGATGATGCTGTCCTCGTAACATGAGTTAGGAAGGAGTTCCTTTTTCCTATTGTTTGGAATCGTTTCAGAAGGAATGGTATCAGCTCCTCTTTGTACATCTGGTAAAATTTGGCTGTGAATCTGTCTGGTCCTGGGCTTTTTTTGGTTGGTAGGTTATTAATTACTGCCTCAATTTTAGACTTTGTTATTGGTCTATTCAGGGATTCGACTTCTTCCTGGTTCAGTCTTGAGAGTGTATGTGTCCACGAATTTATTCATTACTTTCAGATTTTCTAATTTATCTGTGTAGAGGTGTTTATAGTATTCTCTGATGGTAGTTTGTATTTCTGTAGGATCAGTGGTGATCTCTCCTTTATCGTTTTTTATTGTGTCTATTTGATTCTTCTCTCTTTTCTTCTTTATTAGTCTGGCTAGCAGTCTATCTATTTTGTTGATCTTTTCAAAAAACCACCTTCTGGATTCACTGATTTTTTTCTAAGGGTTTTTTGTGTCTCCATCTCCTTAAGTTCTGCTCTCATCTTAATTATTTCTTGTCTTCTGCTAGCTTTTGAACTTGTTTGCTCTTGCTTCTCTACTTCTTCTAATTGTGATGTTAGGGTATCAATTTTAGATCTTTACTGCTTTCCCCTGTGGGCATTTAATCCTATAAATTTTCCTCTAAACAGTGCTTTAGCTGTGTCCCAGAGATTCTGGTATGTTGTGTCTTCGTTCTCATTGGTTTCAAAAAAACTTATTTATTTCTGCCTTAATTTCATTATTTACCCAGTAGTCATTCAGAATCAGGTTGTTTAGTTTCCATGTAGTTGTGTCATTTTGACAGAGTTTCTTAATCCTGAGTTCTAATTTGATTACACTGTGGTCTGAGAGACTGGTTATGATTTTTGTTCTTTTGCATTTGCTAAGAAGTTATTTACTTCCAATTATGTGGTCAATTTTAGAATAAGTGTGATGTGGTGCTGAGAAGAATGTATATTCTGTGGATTTGGAGTGGAGAGTTCTGTAGATGTCTATTAGGTCCTCTTGATCCAGAGCTGAGTTCAAGTCCTGAATATGATTGTTAATTTTCTTTCTCACTGATCTGTCTAATATTACAGTGGAGAGTTAAAGTCTCCCACTATTATATTGTGGGAGGCTAAGTCTCTTTATAAGTCTCTGAGAATTTTCTTTATGAATCTGGGTGCTCCTGTATTTGGTGCATACATGTTTAAGATAATTAGCTCTTCTTGTTGCATTGATCCCTTTACCATTATGTAATGCCCATTTTTGTCTTTTTTGATCTTTGTTGGCTTAAAGTCCATTTTATCAGAGACTATGATTGGAACCCCTGCTCCTTTTTGCTTTCCATTTGCTTGGTAAATATTCCTCCATCTCTTTATTTTGAGCCTATGTGTCTTTGCACAGAGATGGGTCTCCTCAGTACCGCACATGATGGATCTTGACTCTTTACGCAATTTGCCAGTTTGTGTCTTTTAATTGGGGCATTTAGCCCAGTTACATTTAAGTTTAATATTGTTATGTATGAATTTGATTCTGTCATTATGATGCTATCAAGTTATTTTGCTCATTAGTTGATGCAGTTTCTTCATGGTGTCTATGGTCTTTACAATTTCATATGTTTTTGCTGTGGCTGGTACTTGCTATTTCTTTCCATGTTTAGTGCTTCCTTCAGGAGCTCTTGTAAGGTAGGCCTGGTGACAAAATCTCTCAGCATATGCTTGTCTGTAAAGGATTGTATTTCTCCTTTACTTATGAAGCTTAATTTGTCTTAGATATGAAATACAAAATTCTAGGTTGAAAATTCTTTTCTTTAAGATTGTTGAATATTGGCCCCCACTCTCTCCTGGCTTGTAGGTTTTCTTCAGAGAGATCCCTGGTCAGTCTGATGGGCTTCCCTTTATTAGTAACCTTTCCTTTCTCTCTGGCTGCTCTTAACATTTTTCCTTCATTTCAACCTTGGTGAATCTGACTATTATGTGTCTTGGGGTTGCTCTTCTTGAGGACTATCTTTGTGGTGTTCTATTTCCTGAATTTGATTGTTGGCCTGTTTTGCTAGATTGGGGAAATTATCCTGGATAATATCCTGAAGAGTGTTTTCCAACTTGGTTCCATACTCCCTGTTATTTTCAGGTACACCAATAAAACGTAGGTTTGGTCTTTTCATATAGTCCCATATTTCATGGAGGCTTTGTTCATTTCGTTTCATTCTTTTTTCTCTAATCTTGTTTTCACACTTTATTTCATTAAGTTGATCTTCAATCTCTGATATCCTTTCTTTTGCTTGATCGATTCAGCTATTGATACTTATATATGCTTCACAAAGTTCTCATGTTATTTTTTTCACCTCCATCAGGTCATTTATGTTCTTCTCTAAACTGGTTATTCTAGTTAGCAATTCCTCTAACCTTTTTCCAAGGTTCTTAGCTTTCTTGCATTGGGTTAGAACATGCTCCTTTAGCTGTAAGGAGTTTGTTATTACCCAGTTTCTGAAGCTGCTTCTATCAATTAGTCAAACTCATTCTCCATCCAGTTTTGTTCTCTTACTGGTGAGGAGTTGCAATCCTTTGGAGGAGAAGAGGCATTCTAGTGTTTGGAATTTTTGTCCTTTTTGTGATGGGTTTTCCTTATCTCCTTTATCAACCTTTGTTCTTTGATGTTGGTGATCTTTGGATGGGGTTTCTGTGTGGAAATCCTTCTTGTTGATGTTGATGCTATTCCTGTCTGTTAGTTTTCCTTCTAACAGGCCCCTCTGCTACAGGTCTGCTGGAGTTTGCTGGAGGTACACTCCAGACCCTGTTTGCTTGGGTATCACCAGCAGAGGCTGCAGAATAGCAAAGATTGCTGCCTGTTTTTCCTTTAGAAGCTACCTCCCAGAGAAGCACCTGCCAGATGCCAGCCAGAGCTCTCCTGTGTGAGGTGTCTTTCATCCCCTGCTGGGAGGTGTCTCCCAGTCAGGAGTCATGGGGGTCAGGGACCCACTCAAAGAGGCAGTCTGTCTCTTAGCAGAGCTTGAGTACTGTGCTGGAACATCTACTGCTCTCTTCATAGCTGGCAGGCAGAAAGGTTTAGGTCTGCTGAAGCTGCAGCCACTGCTGTCCCTTCCCTCAGGTTCTCTGTCCCAGGGAGATGGGAATTTTATATATAAGCCCCTGATTGGGGCTGCTGCCTTTCTTTCAGAGTTGCCCTGCCCAGAGAGGAGGAATCTAGAGAGGCAGTTTAGCTACAGTGGCTTTGCTGAGCTGCAATGGGCTCTGCCCAACTTGAACTCCCCAGTGGCTTTGTTTACACTGTGAGGGGGAAAAGGCCTATTTAAGCCTCAATAATGGTGGATACCCCTCCCTCCAAGAAGGTCGAGCTTCCCAGGTTTACTTCAGACTACTGTGCTGACAGCAAGAATTTCAAGCCAGTGGGTCTTAGCTTGCTGGGCTCTGTGGGGCTGGGGTCCACTGAGCTAGACCACTTGGCTTCCTGGCTTCAGCCCCTTTTCCAGAGGAGTAAATGGTTCTGTCTCACTGGTATTCCAGGCACCACTGGGGTATGAAAAATAAATTCCTGCAGCTAGCTCAGTGTCTCCAAAACGGCTGCCCAGTCTTGTGCTTGAAACCCAGGGTCCTGGTGCTGTAGGAACCAGAGGGAATCTCCTGGTCTGTGGGCTGCAAAGACAGTGAGATAAGCATAGTATCTGGGCCGGAGTACACCATTCCTCATGGCACAGTCCCTCATGGCTTCCCTTGGCTAGAGGAGGGAGTTCCCCAACCCCTTGCACTTCCTAGGTGAGGCAAGGACCCACTCTGCTTTGGCTCGTCCTCCGTGGGCTGCACCCACTGTCTAATCAGTCCCAATGAGATGCGCCAGGTACCTCATTTGGAAATGCAGAAATCATCTGCCTTCTGCATTGGTCTCACTGGGAGCTGCAGACCGGAGCTGTTTCTATTCAGCCATCTTGACAGCCACCACACATCTACTATTATCTCCTTTCTTTTTGTAGTAGATAACATGTATGAGCCAAGTAATAAATATGTTTTAGTTTTTAAGTTATTTTCTAAAAGTCATTGAGATAATTTATAACTAAACTATTAAGAAATCATAGAAACTATTGATTCTTATATGACAGATTGCTTCACAGTTTGGTAACTTTTAATTTGCCTTTTTCTCTGAGAAATTTTAGAAAGCACAAATTTTCTCAATATTTTCACATAATGCTGCTTCATTTTAATTAAATAGAACTGGATTAGAAGTTCACCATATTTTAAATTTTCACATGTATTTCAATAAATGATACTTATTACATAAAATTTCCCATAGCAAAAAAGCATACTATTAAGAGTATATATTATGCTCTTCATGAAATGGAATGTTCTAAAATTTACATAGATACTGTGTTTGAAAGAAGGATTTTAATGACACAAGAAAGTCAATATTAAATTGATAATTTTAAATGATAATTTTTCAGCTAAATCAATTTATTTTGGATTGTTTGCCTCCATCAGAATACTAGTAATAGAATTTCAGTAATTTTCCTTCTTTATTATTCTTGTCTAATGCTTCGTTCTTAAAACTCTTTTATTTGAAAAGCTGGTTTTATAACTTTCTTATTACTCATTACATGTTTACCCATCATGTTTCTTAAACTACTCACAAAACTTTCAAAATGTCTTCCTTCATAATATTTGTTCTCAACATGAGTACAGTCAATAAATAATTTCTAAAATTCCTGTTCTTTTACATAAAGGAAATCTCAGGTAAAACCTCTTACTTATAACAAGAAAAAATAGATGGTAAGTTTGGATAGAAATACTCTACATTTGCAGAAATAACATCATTACATTTCAAAGCAGGTGTCTTTTCATAGATGTATTTAACTATTTCTTTCTCCAAATGACATCTGTGAATGTTTCATTTGTAACAAGCTATACCCCCATGCTTTTCAATTGCAACATTTATTGCATAAATAAAAATTGATGAGTATATTAGTCCATTCTCATGCTGCTAGTAAAGACATACCCAAGACTGAGTAATTTATAAGGGAAAGAGGTTTAATTGACTAACAATTCAGCATGGCTGGGGAGGCCTCAGGAAACTTACAATCATAGCAGAAGGGGAGGCAAACACGTACTTCTTCACATGGTGCCAGCAAGAAGAAGTGCCTAGTGAAGGTGAGGAAACCCCTTATAAAACCATCAGATCTCATGAGACCTCACTATCAGGAGAACAGCATGAAGGCAACTGCCACCACGATTCAATTTCCTTCCACCAGGTCCCTCCCATGAAACGTGGGGATTAGGAGAACTATAGTTCAAGATGAGAATTGAGTAGTGAGAACACAGCCAAACCATATTATCTCACTCCTGGCCCCTACCAAATCTCATGTTCCTACATTTCAGAACACAATCATGCTTTCCCAACAGTCCCAAAGTCTTAACCCATTCCAGCATTAACTCAAAAGTTCAAGCCTAAAGTCTCATGAGACGAGGCAAATCTATTCCACCTATGAGCCTTTAAACTCCAAAACAATCTAGTTACTTCCTAGATACAATGGGGTACAGGCACTGGGTAAACACACTAGTTCCAAATGGGAGAACTTCAAGATTTAGCTGAGAGTAACTTCAACAACCTAGAACTTTCATAAAATATGGTGATCGGGCCATTATAGATATTGTTACTCTTATTGGGTCTTGCAAAAAGCTAAAAAGAATTATTTTTGCTTGTTTCTTTTCTATATGTTAGAAAAAATGTTAACAATCACGTAGATATTTAAATTAGTTTTTTTATAGACTAAATTTCAATTATGGGAAAACAATCTTAATAGAAAACATTAAGACTCATTTTAATCACAAACAAATTTCTACAAAAGCAAAATACAGATAATGCACATACACAGATATAAATATGTATACTAGAACAACTTTAGACTGTAAATGAAAACTTATAGTATCCAAGAATCTAGGTGGAATTGTGTTCTTTTATTACAATGGCCTACTGTATTTTTGAGTGAATATGCAAGCCAACATCCAATTTCTCTCTTTTTTTAAGAAAGTAAAAGCTTTTACTTTAGGTTTGGGGGTATATGTGGCTTTTGTAACACGGTAACCTCATGTCATGAGGGTTATTGTACAGATTATTTCATCACCCAGGTATTAAGCCTAGTACACGATAGTTCTTTTTTTCTAAACATCTCCTTCCTTCCACTTTCCACCCGCAGGTAGGCCCCAGTGTGTTGTTTCCCTCTCTGTGTCCATGTGTTCTCATCATTCAACTCCCACTTATACGTGAGAACATGCAGTGTCTGGTTTTCTGTTCCTGCATTAGTTTGCTGAAGATAATAGCTTCCAGCTCCATTCATGTCTCTGCAAAAGGCATTGTCTCATTTCTTTTTATGGCTGCATAGTATTTCATGGTGTATATATATCACATTTTCTTTATCCAGTCTATCATTAGTGGACATTTAGGTTGATTCCGTCTTTGCTGTTGTGTATACTGTTTCAATGAACATATGTGTGCATGTGTCTTTATAATAGAATGATTTATGTTCTTTTGGGCATATACCCAGTAATGGGATTGCTGGGTAGAGTAGTATTTCTGTCTTTAGGTCTTTGGGGAATTGCCACACTGTCCATCCATTAATTGTGGGAGTGATCACCTCAAGCTTTCTTGAGAATAAGACAGGTACTTAAAAAGCATATCAGTAAATACAAGTGATACATTTATTATGTTAAAAATGCTTGCCATCATTTGCTTCGAGGATACTGTTGTCTTATTCTTCTATTTCTCAGTATGGTACATTCTTGATGTCTGCCAGCCTCTTTTTTTTTTTTTCTTATATCCTTTAATTCTGGACATCCTTCAGGGTATAATCTTGGATATTTTAACTATTCAGCTATTTCATCTCTCAAAAAGTTGAAACTACCACTTGTCAGCAAAAACTTAAACTTTGGCCGCAGTCATTGACTCTTGTCCCAAATAGCTGGCTTGCTCTCAATATTTCACAGGTCTTCAGCATGACACATATTTATATATATTCTATTAATTTGTATCATGACTAATTTTTGAAATTCTTGAGTAAACCTACATTTAAAAGGCCATTGTCATCTCAAGGGGAGAGGCAGTTTTCCATTTCTTTTCCATCTTTCCAAAGCTCCTAATAATGTGCTCTTAATATTACAGATATCTAATAATGGTGTTGAAAAGCAAACAACAGATGCTGGTGAGGATGTGGAGAAACAGGAATGCTTTTACACTGTTGGTGGGAGTGTGAATTAGTTCAACCATTGTGGAAGACAGTGTGGCAATTTTTCAAGGATCTAGAGCCAGAAATACCATTTGACCCAGCAATCCCATTATTCAGTATTTACTCAAAGGATAATAAATCATTCTACTATAAAAAACACATGCATGCATATGTTTATTGCAGCAGTATTCACAATAGCAAAGACTTGGAACCAACCCAAATGCCCATCAATGATAGACTGGATAAAGAAAATGTGATACATATATACCATAGAATACTATGCAGTCATAAAAAAGGATGAGTTCATGTCCTTTGAAGGGACATGGATGAAACTGGAAGCCATCATTCTCAGCAAACTAACACAGGAACAGAAAACCAAACACCACATGTTCTCACTCATAAGTGGGAGTTGAACAATGAGAACACCTGGACACAGGGAGGGGACCAAAACACATCAGGGCCTGTCGGGGAATGGGAAGCAAGGGGAGGGAGAACATTAGGACAAATACATAATGCATGCAGGGTTTAAAACCTAGGTGACAGGTTGATAGGTGCAGCAAAGCACCATGGCACATGTATACCTCCTCTGTAACAAACCTGCACATTCTGCACATGTATTCAGGAAGTTTAAGTAAAATTAAAAAAAAAAAAAGGAAGAAAGAAAGCAGGCAGGTTGCTTTATCTGAGTTTTACGCATCATTTCTGAGTTTCAAACGTGTACCTAGCACTGACAATATAGAGATCAATAAGAGAGTTCTTCATGGAACTCACAGTTTGGGAATGGGAGACAGATACGTAAACAAATTCAATTAATTTGCTAAGGGACATAGTACAAGGTACAGAAGTAACTCAGAGTAGTGAATGCCTATCAGAAAGTGGGGAGGTGAGACTCAAGTATCTTCTGATATTTTAGAAGTAAGAAAAGTAAAATATCCATATGATAGGCAGTAGGATGGTAAAGAAGGCCAGACAAAAGGCCTGGGTAACATATTTCTGAATAATTGAGAGCCTCATGTAATATGTTTCCTAACATGAAGTAGTTCTTTAGACAATGATGAAGCTCTTTTCAGGGTTGACTTGAACTATATCAGAGTCCTTGGGAGGTTATTTTATTCCCCTTGCAAATGTGTTTCAGCTGAGATTCATTGAGTACAATAAACTGAAAGGAAAATTTAAAATATATAATGAAAATTAACATTTTACTAATTTTTATTTCATGGAGTTCATCTTTGAGTATATTAAAAATATCAGTAATCATTTTTTGCCTGAAGTCAGATATTCTGTCATTTCAGTCTAATTTGAACCTCCTGGCAAATGTAGTACTACTTAGCTTCAGGAAAACTAACTGGAAACTAATTTCCGTTACCACTGCACTCTTTGAAGTTTTAATTTAAATGGAAACGTGAGGATTACAGAAATCTTGCATATTTTTTGTTGTTGTTTCAATTGGCAAATAGAAAAAAAAGTCTATGTAGATAATCATAATTTTTGGTAAATCTTACATAAATGCAGAAGAAAATAATAAACTATAAAACCAAAGCTCGTCTTGATGCTTAAAGAGTCAAGAGACTTTTTTATTATAATTTTTTGCCTGAAAAAATAGTTTAAGTATTTCCTAGGTTTGCTAGGCTTAAAACTGACAGCTCTGGTTTTAGACATTTAATTGCTGCTTGGGAATAATTATTTGTTCAAATGAAATTTCTGTGCTGGTCTGCAAGTTTTTGCTGCCCTCTGTTGGCTAGCTGTGAAATCTACAAACTGCCTTCTGGTGATAAAGGAAAAATGAAACTTGAATAGAACCGAATAGATTTTTAGGGGTCATTGAGTTCAACATTTGACCTCCACATGCAATCACTTATACATTTGAATTACTTTTAAAAAAGCAAGAAACGACCAGAAGAACTACTAGAAGCACAGATGTATGTTAGGTAGCTAACAGCATCTTCAAAATTTCTTTCCTTCTTTTTTTTTTTTTTTTTTTTTTTTTGGCAAAGTCTTGCTGTGTCATCTAGGCTGGAGTGCAGTGAGCATGATCTCGGCCCACTGCAACCTCTGCCTCCAGGGTTCAAGCGATTCTCATGCCTCAGCCTCCCAAGTAGCTGGGGCTACAGGCGTGTGCCACCACACTCAGCTAATTTTTATATTTTTAGTAGAGACAGGTTTTCACCATGTTGGCCAGGCTCATCTTGAACTGGCCTCAAGTTATCCACCTACCTAAGCCTCCCAAATGCATTTTCAAAATTTTATTCATGGTATTGTCATCCATTTTAAAGCATGAAAAAGTTCAGGCAAATAAATGACAGGACAAGTCAGAATGTATTTTATTTTCCCAAATTTAAGCACTCTAAAATACATTTAAATCATCTCTGAATATATGTATACAAACTAACAGCCCATACTTTTAACACGATCCACCATGCGGACAAAACAAAAGAGATCACCAGTCCTTTTCCACTTGGCAGACATTAAATGGAGAGCATTGGCCGGGTGTGGTGGTCCATGCTTGTAATCCCAGCACTTTGGGAGGCTGAGGCGGGTGGATCACTTGAAGCCAGGAGTTCAAGACCAGCCTGGCCAACACGGTGAAATTCTGTCTCTACTAAAAACACAAAAAATTAGCTTGGCCTGGTGGCAGGTACCTATAATCCCAGCTACTTTGGAGGATAAGGCAGGAGAATTATTTGAACCTGGGAGGCCGAGGTTGCAGTGAGCGGAGATCATGCCACTGCACTCCAGCCTGGGCAACAGAGCAAGACCCGGTCTCAAAAAATAAAATAACACAAAATAAAATAAAATAAACAAAGGCTGTATTAGTCTGTTCTCACACTGCTAATGAAGACATACCCAAGACTGGATAATCTATAAAGGAAAGAGGTTTAAGGGACTCACAGTTCCACATGGCTGGGGAGGTCTCACAATCATGGCAAGAGCCAAATGAGGAGCAAATTCATGTCTTACATGCAGCAGGCAAGAGAGCTTGTTCAAGGGAGCTCCCATTTATGAAACCATTAGATCTCATGAGACTTATTCACTACCATGAGAACAGTATGGGGGAAACTGCCCCCATGATTCAATTATCTCCATCTGAACCCACTCTTGATGCATGGGGATTATTACAATTCACTATGAGATTTGAATGAGGACACAGCCAAACCATATCAAAGGGCATGATTGCTCCCTTCGTAAACTGGTCTTTGGGCTAATTGTCTTCTCTTTCTATACCTTGGTCTCTTCGATTTTTATGGTGAATAAAATAAGAAAATTTGTTCTGTGCATTATAGGCATGGTGAACATGTTCCAAAGAAAATGAAACGTCAAGGAAGCAGCAGCAAAGGACATTTCTGACGGCCTCAATCATTCCTTGGTTGTATTTCGGATTGGAAGAACAAACTCCCCATTCCCCATTTTTGCCACTCTTTCTTCCCAGCTTGGCTCTTTTGAATGTTGTGATTTATAATTATACTGTGCTTTTGGCTTTCTAGTCATTTGCTTTTTCAGAAAGATTTGTGTCAACAAGTGAATTCACCAAACAAAAGATTTTTCTATAAATATCTCCATCAGAAATAAACATACTATATAAATTGTATGTAAATTGAAAAATCTGAACTATCTCCAATAAATGTGTAAATGTAACAAGAAAAATTTATGATCTGATACATCATTATCCCTGTTCTATAGCCTCTGAATAAAATGAAAGTGTTCAGGAAAATGGCTTTCAGATCAGACACACTGTTCCTGCTATAGTACATGCTATATGAATCATTCACATAATAACATAATATATTGTAGCAATTCAGAGTAGCAAACTGCTGATATTTGCATTATGACTGTACTAAGAAAAGGTTATGATAAAATATTCACATGCAGATAAACCAATTGGAATGCCAGAGTTTTGCTGAAAATTAGAGTGTCATATTTTATTCCTACTCTTATTTTAACTTTGAAGAAATAGAAAAAAATAATTATGCTCTGTATACTTAAATGGCAAATACTGTTTTATGCTGAAAGATATATTAGTTAAATAATTTATTCCCTCAAAGAAATATTTGCTTTATTTATATTGTTCACCTATTGGGTTTAAATACACCTTCATTTTTATGTGTAGTGGTTTCTACAGAAAAGCAGAAGTGAGATACATAAAAGAAGAAAAGCTGGGAGAGCCCAGAGTGGCAGCAATTTTGTAGTGTAAGAAGGAAACTCATAAATATCAGAAAAGATGATTAGAAGTCTGTGTATAGGAGTGGGTTGAAATAATGCTGTTTTAAAACCATGAATTTTTGGCATATGTTTAGATAAATTTATGGGGCAGAAATTAGAGGAGAAAAATGAAATCCACCTACCACTGAACATTTTGTTTTAATTAGTGCCATATGATATAACCACAGAGGGTGGATAATAGCAAAGAATCCAACTGGCTTAATGATAAAAGATGCTAGGCAAATGGTTCATCTTAATCTTGGTTAGGGACTTTAAGGTTACACCATTTACTATATATGCAACCTAGAAAAAGAGAACTGAGAATCTCAAAGTAATTAGTTCAAAAGATTTATAGCTATGTGAGACAGTTGAAATAGTAAGAAGATTTTTCCCCTGAAGAGAGTAGAATATCCAGTATACAAAATAGTTTTCATGTGCTGTTTTGCTTAAAGGAGTAAATAGGCACTTTAAGAGTTAGAAGTAAAATAAGTATATAAACATATCTTCATCAATAACTATAAGTGCTCCATTGAAAATTCAAGGATCCGTGTACTAAAAAGAAGAAAAGTGTTTTGTTTGTTTTGTTCTTTATTATCTGACAGAGTATTTGTGTATTGCAGGTTATTATACTATTACAGCATATTGGCGACCAACAATTTACAAAGAACTAAAACAGATTTACAAGAAAAAAACAAACAAGCCCATTCAAAAGTGGGCAAAGGATATGAACAGACACTTTACAAAAGAAGACATACAGGAGGCCAACAAACATATGAAAAAACGCTCATCATCACTGGTCATTAGAGAAATGCAAATCAAAACTACATTGAGATACCATCTCACACCAGTTAAAATGGCAATCATTAAAAAATTTGGAAACAACAGATGCTGGAGAGGATGTGGAGAAATAGGAACACTTTTACACTGTTGGTGGGAGTGTAAATTAGTTCAACCATTGTGGAAGACAGTGTGACGATTCCTCAAGGACCTAGAAATAGAAATTCCATTTGACCTAGCAATCTCATTGCTGGGTATATATCCAAAGGATTATAAATCGTTCTTCTATAAGGACACATGCACAAAAAAATGTTCACTGCAACACTGTTTACCATAGCAAAGACAAAAACCCAAATGCCCATTGATGATAGACTGGACAGGGAAAATGAGGCACACATAC
>PVKP010042329.1:0-18141 GCA_004027715.1 Plecturocebus donacophilus
CTTAACTAAATATCTAATTGTGCTCACTTCCCTGGACATACTATGTTATTTCATGTCTGTCTCTGCTTCTGCTCCTGGTGCCGATCTACCTAGGATGACATTCCAACTGTTCTTGATATGGCTGCTCTAGACCTCACTCAGGGGCCACCTTTTCTAGGAACCCTTCCCTGAGCCCCTAAGTTAGGCCAACTCTACTTTGGCTTCTCTTTGTATCCTGGGCCTATCCTAGCTCTTACCACACAAGGCAGGCACTGCTCATCCTACCTAACAGCCATTCTGCTCCACCCCTGCTTCTTTGCCACCAGAACCTCACCTTTTCAGGTGACAATGTATCCAGGCCCAGGGGATGAGTCAAACTTCATCTAAGACAACGCCAGCATCCTGTTCTTATTTGCTAGTCTCTCAGTTTCCCAGCCTCCCTGAAGCATTTCCTCTCAGTTCTGCCCAATGACACATGAGAGGTCGTTTTCAGAGCAGGTTTCTGGGAAACACATTTCTTCCCTGATAAAAATAGAGGCCCTTTCTCTCCTTGGCCTTTTTCTTTTCTGCCTTGAAGATAATCATAGGGGTCACCACAGCAGCCATCCTATGACCAGGAAGCAACGAGCATGCAGACAAAAATGAACATGTTGAGGATGGCAGAGCAGAAAGATAGAAAAGGCCTGAGTTTTGATAACATCATCGATGTCCTCCTTTCACCAAAGCTGGAATCCCGTGCCGCCAGACTACCGGCGACATGAAATTGATCAATGTCTTCACTGCTCAAGCCACTGTTCATTGGGTATTCTGTTGCTTGATACCAAATAGATTCCTAACCGATGTGCCTGTCATAAAAATGATCTTGCTGTCTGTCTCCATGACCAGACTCCTTGAAGGCAGGAATGGTGTCTTATTTTTCTTAGTATTCCCAGAGCCTAACATGACGACTCAATAAATGATGGTTCCAGGGAATTAAGCGGACAACTTTCCTTCCCCAATGATTACAAATAACAGAACAGGTTCATTTTACATTTTTTTATTATTTATTTATTTAATATTTTTATTATTTATTTAAAACATTTCTATTATTTATTTAGGGTCTCACTGTGTTGCCCAGCCTGGACTTGAACTCCTAGGCTTAAGTGGTTCTCCCGCCTCAACCTCCTGAGTAACTGGGACTACAGGTGCACTCCATCAAGACCAGCTGGTTGCTTTTAGCCCAGGTTTGCCCGGTCACTGCCACTCCGCTGACCAATCCCTCCTTCCTTCATTCACCTCCCCCACCCTCTGAGAGATTAAATGGTCCCCAGAGCCAGTTGAGAACAAGGCGGAGGCTCTGCCCTGGCAAGTCCTCACAGGTGAGGTCCCCACCCGCTGTGTTGCCTGAGGCCAAGTGGGCATCAAGAAAGCGCCATCCACATCCTCTTGCTGCCTCCACAGCTGGAGGACAGGTCCCGACCTGGCCCTGATATCTAGATCCAGATTTCTGCTGTTCCAGAGAACCTCACCTTCGCTCTCTTTAGGAATAGCACTTCCTTGAAGCCAAAAAGTTGGCTTTCAGAACAGCCCCAAGACCTAGGCAAGTACAGACACCTGATTAACAAAGAGGCCATCTGGGTCAGCCACTCCCACCCCACCTTCCCTACCTACTGCCCTTCCTGAGCTTGGCTTGGGAAAATGTTCCGTTCCAGAATGAACCACCACCCTGTGCCCTAGGTCTGCTCCTTAAATATAGATCTAAGTATTTAAGCTACAAAATACACTTTCAAAACCTAATCAATGTTGACCACTTCAAGACTGATAGCATTTCATATCAATCACTGGGGACTCCAAATATGTGTACGCATTACTGAATGCAGAACTCAGCTTCTCATAAAACTTCCCAGGAAGTGTCACCCAAGGACAGCTCTCTACCTCACCCACATTGACATTTGGTAACTGGCCTCACCTAGGGACACACCCCATCACCCCTCAGTCCCCCTGTGAAGCCTGCAGACAGAGGCCCACCTCGTGGAGGGCTCCAGCCACATGCTCTCCAATGTGCCAGCCCATTTCTGCTCCCACCAGCCAAGTCAAGCATGTCCCAAGAGCCATTATTGCTGTCCCCAAACCTGTTTACCAGTTGTGCTTGTTATTGTACATATGTAGTTTGATAAAATATGACACAAAACAATGAAATATGATGTGAAAAGAAAGAGTTTTCTTCTTAAAAATCCACATTGAACACTTTAGAAGAGTTTGGTAACAGGAAACAGCTGAAAAAATTGCTATTGTGTGAGGCATAGAAGAGACAGTCTAATAAAGAATGGTGCTGGCAGATGGGGTGGAGGGTCCATTCTGGAAGGAATCTGCCCTTGATTGGTCCTTAAGAGCCAAGAAGTTCTCACTCTATTTTAAATAAACCAAAACCAGAACTCAAAGACGTGAGTGTCATGAGTTGGTTTATGCCAGAAGACTATCCCGGCCACAGGAAGGCCTGTGCGCAGGGGAAGGTTCTTCATTCATACACCAAAATGCTGGCACATGTTAGCACATCCATAGATCTCCAATTAAAATGAAATCTTTACATTGTGTAGGTTTTCTTCTTTTATGATCCTTTGTCAAACCAAGCAACTACAAGCCTTGTTGGTATTGGATAGGAGGGCCTCACTGCACCAACTGTAAGTGCTGCAGCAAAGGCTTTATCACTGAGCCCCTGTTTCCTTGTGGATTTTCATCTGCCCCACCTCAGAGGACTGTGAAGATTACTGGGAGAGTGAAGCAGCCAGTACAGTGCCTGTGGTTAGCAAGCATCAATTCTCTATTCCCATAAATGGTCTCACCATCCAGCCAATTAAGCAAGTCAGAAATCTTGGAATCATCCCTAGCAACTCCCTCTCCTTCCCTTCCCAACTCCTATGTCACCTATCCCCAAAATCCTGCCAAGTCTCTTGCTGAAAAACCCCTGATTGTCCTCGGAGCTCCAGCCTCACAGCAGTTGCTCTGTACCAAGCCATCACCCTCCCTTGCCTGAGGTCTCTACCTGGCCCTGCTGCTTTCACTCTCACCCCTGCCCTGGAGTTCAGCCTCCTCCTGCAGCAAGAGAGATGTTTTAAAACGTGACTCTAATCATGTCACTCCTTGTGACATGAGGCTAAAGAGTTTTGCTTAAAACTCTTTAGCAACTTTCAAAACTCCTTCAAATGACTGAGAAAGCCCTATACATACACACACAAGCTAAAGAGTTTTGTTTAAAACTCTTTAGCAACTTTCAAAACTCCTTCAAATGACTGAGAAAGCCCTATACACACGCACATGCACACACGCACACGCACACACAAACACACACATACACACACACAGCTGCACCCACCACCTGCCAGCTCCTCAGAATGCACTCTGCTCCTTCTCGCCACAGGACCTTTGTACACACTGTCCCTGCAGCTTAGCACAGTCCTCACCCCTTCCTGGCTGGTTAATGCCTACTCATCCCTCAGGCCTCTACTTAAATGCCATTTTCTCAGAAATGCTTTCCCTTTCACTTATATAAAAAATATATTTATTCAGTACCTTCTAATGCTGGGCATTATTCTAGGTTGTATCTTGGGAATACAACCGTGAACAAGACAGACAAAATCCCTGCCCTTGCCAGGTGCAGTGACTGACGCCTCTTCATGAACAGCGTGCTGACGCCAATGGTTCAGCACTTTGTGAGGCTGATGTGGGGGGATTGCTTGAGGCCAGGAGTTCAAGGCCAGCCTGGGCAACATAGCAAGACCTCTATCTCTACAAAAAATACCAAAAAATTAGCCAGGTACAGTGGCGTGTGCCTGTAGTCCCAGCCTTGGGAGGCTGAGACAGAAGGGTCCACTGAGCCCAGGAGGCTGCAGTGAGCTATGATCATACCACTGCACTCCAGCCTGGGAAACAGAGCAAGACTCTGTCTCTTAAATAAATAAATAAATCCCTGCCCTCACAAAGATTATATTCTAGTGGGGAAGAAAGAGAATGAACAATTAAATAAATACTATTTTCAGATAGTGGTAATAAAGGCATCTGATCACAATATGATTCATTTTATTATTAGAAGAAATAAATTATTGCAAAAATAATTCATATTTTAGTTGCTTAAGGAAAATTAGGCTTGAACAATATATCAAAGGCATTTTATTTATACTAGTGACTGTTGAAATTTAGTTCTAGAATGTTGCTTCTGTTTGTACAATTTTAAAAATGTGACTGTGGCATGGTCCTTGAATCAAAAAATTTTTTAAAATACAATGGCACCACTCATGGATATACACACAGGAATACACATACCTCAGAAGTGACATCACAGACTCTCATGGGTATACACAAAAACACACCAGACACAAAACATCTCACATACACATACACTCATTTCAAAACACACAGAGACAAGAGGCCAGGATGTTAGCACCACCACCCCTGACCCCATCCCGCAGCCCCTACATCCCCACTTGCCACGCTTGACCCTGCCTGCTGGAGGCACAATTGCTGAAGGCAACATGTCTCCCTCCTCTGAGGACATCTTCAGAACCTAAATTCCGCCCCTACTCCCAACAATTACCCAGCAACCTGATCCCTGGAAGAGCTTAAATTAAAACAAAGACAGATCAAGGTACATTAAAATTTTGTGGTCATTCTCTACTCTGACCCCTACTCACCCACAACCCCCAAGCCCAATATCACACTCAATACCTGTCCCATCGCCACTACAGACCAACCTCAAACACCCCACACTCACCCAGTGCACACACTCCCACTGGCCCTGTATAGCACATCACTACCTCTGCCCACAGACCCAAATCCCTCAGGTCTATGACAGATGTACTCACTGGAAATTCACAGGCACATGTAATCCCCATCCTCACATCCCCACACTCACACCCACAAGTCACACACTCCTATGCAAGCCTGTCCCACAGTACGTGGCAGATGCAGATCAGCCACTAGACTTCTCAGAGGATGGGAACATCTGGGGTGTGAACCCCACACCCACACATACCCAGGGTCTATGCACTGCCCTCTCTCCTCACCATTACCCGAAAGATGTGACTCACTGCACTTACACGCAGAGCCAGCTATGCAGGACAAAGTGGTACCTCTCCACCCTCGGCCCCCAGCCAGCCTCCAAGCCTCCCCATCACCCACTGCCACCTGACATCACCTGCTGTGCTGCCCGAGAGAATCCAAGAAAAGGCCAAAGTCTTCAGAACAATGTTCCTCCTGAGTGGGCGGGGGGTAAGTCACAGGACTTGAGGTGACATCAGACCATAAGGACATCAGGAACCCAGTAAAGGCTAAGCACCTGGGCAGAGGGCACAGCTAACTGCCTCGGTCTGTGTAGGCCGGGCACCTCTGGGGCACAGCTGGCCATGGCAGCACTGGCCAGGGAATGGAGGACAGTGGGGCCACCGTAGGAGTCTGCCCATTGCCCCTGGATGCAGGGAAGGATCAGAGATGTCTCTCCACTCCTGCTCCGAGGCTTGGCTCCAGTGTGCCTCTGAGAATAAAAACAATGCCAAGGAACCAGCCAAAATAATAACATCGGAGAGACTCTGAGGGAAGACAAGGCCTCATGATCTTCTCTTTGATCCCCTGATACCAAGGGTGAACCAGGCAGCCAGCAAGGTGTAAGGATAACAGACACAGAATGTCCTGGGCCCCTCTGTAGGGGCAGAACAGCCCTGAAAATCCATGATTCTGCAACTTGGGGTGGGGGACACAGAGGACAAAGAAGGGGGAGAGCAGCAGCCCTCCTCCAGCCCCCCGACTCTTGACCTGCTGCCTCCACCTGAGTCCACACCTGGAGAAGTGGCTGTTCACATGGACAAAGTGTGCCCAGATCTGAGGTTACAAACCTGCTGCGACAGCTCACCCAGCCCTTGCCCCAGCCCAGCCCAGGATCCCTTCATGAAGGGAAGTTTCCCTTCCTAGTGGCTGCTGCAGGGCCGGGGGAGACAGAGACCCAGTGTGCAGCAGGATGCTGGGGAACAGGACTAAAAGGGGCTCAGAGCTGCAGCAGGAGAAACTGAGGGTGGCGTGAGGAAGGACCGCCTGCATGACCAAAGGGCATTTAATTCGATTAACAAATGCTAGCCGAGTGCCAGCTCTGGACCAGGCACTGTGTTTAGGTGCTGGACCATCAGAGATGTAGAAAATGTGTTCCCTGCCCCAGAAGAGCTGAGACTATAATGTCATAATGACAGCCGGCACCAGCACATCGTTTATGACGTGCTGAGCTCTGTCCTCTGTGCTTTACATGTCCTTTGATCCTTTCAACTAACCTTCTAAGCTAGATAACATTATTATCCCCATCTCAACGATGGCAAAGACACAGGGGCATACGAGAGTTGAGTGACCTGCAAAAGGCAGCACAGCCATGTGCCAGGTTTGGAATCTGGCACTCTGGCTCCAGGGCCCTCGCTCTGGCCATGTTGCTCTCCATCCAGCTTCCGTTTGGCCATGGCAGGTCATGCCCATTCTCCACATGGGGCTGGGGCCTCCTTATCTCTCCCACCCACCCCCAGCTTAAATCATCTATCATCACTCATAGGTCAAATTTGCCCATTCATGGAACACATGCTGAGCACCCACTATATGCCAGCCCCTATGCTGGTGCTAGCCCTTAAGGAGCTCTCTGCCTGGTGGGTGACGTCAACCAGATAAACACAGGGGGCAGATGTAGAGGCAGTGTAGGCATGAGTCACTTCAGAATCCCAGATGAAGGAGCCACATGCACAGCATCCAGACCTAGGGCCATTCATGAAAATTATAAACTTTTGTGCATCAAAAGACTCTACCAGCAGAGTAAAAAGGTGGTCCACGATGTGGGAGAAAATATTTGTAAATCATATATCTGATAAAGGACTGATATCCAGAATATACGTGGAACTCCTAAAACCCAACAATAGCAACAAACAATTCAAAAATGGGCAAAAAGTCTTGAGTAGACATTTCTCCCAAGATGATATACGAATGGCCGATAAGTACATGAAAAGATGCTCAACATCAGTAATTATTAGGAAAATGCAAATCAAAACCACAGTAAGATATCACTTCACACCCATTAGGATGGCTGCTGTTCAGAGAGCAGAGAATATGGAAATTGGAACACTCTGCACTGCTAGTGGGAATGTAAAACGGTGCCGCCACTGTGGAAAATATGTATGGTGGTTCCTCAAAAAATTAAAAATAGAATTACCATAGGATCCAGAAATTCCACTTCTGGGTGTATACGTGAACCCAAAAGAATCAAAAGCAGGGTCTCAAAGAGATACTTGTACACCCGTGTTCTTAGCAGCATTATTCACAGTAGCCAGAAGCTGGAAGCAACCCAAGGGTCCATCGACAGATGAAAGGATAAGCAAGATTATTTAACATTTAAAATATTTAAAATGAAGAAATTCCTTGTTTTTTTTTGTGGGGGGGAGACAGGATCTTGTTCTGTTGCCCAGGCTGGCATGCCGTGGCACAGTCATGGCCCACTACTACAGCCTCAACCTCCTGGGCCCAAACCTTCCTCCCACCCCAGCCTCCCGAACAGCTGAGATTACAGATTCACCACCACACCCGGCAAGTTTTCCTTTTCCTTCCTTTTCTTTCTTTCTTTCTCTCTTTTTCTTCTTCTTCTTCTGTTTTTTTTTTTTTTGGAGGGGGGGTTTCTGTTTGTTTATTTGTTTGTTTGTAGATAGGTGGTTCTCATTCTGTTGCCCAGGTGTAAAATGAAGGAATTCTGATGCAGGCTACAACATAAATGAACCTCAAGGACACCATGCTAAGTGAAATAAGCCAGTCACTTAAAGACATATGCTGTATGATTCCACTTCTTTGAGATACATGGCATAGTCAAATTCATAGAAACTGAAGTAAAATAGTGGTTGGAAGAAGAACAACAACAAGAACAAGAATCAGCAGCTGCTGCTGCTAGAGGCAAAGTGTGACTCCAAAGCCAGCCAGCCTAGAGGAGAAAGTCTCCTTGGTGTAGACAGAGCAGAGGCAGCAGAGAGAGCAGCACCGGGGAGAGCCACGTGTGTGAGGGCAGAGCTGGCCTCGGCCACCAAGCCTGGCCATGTTCTGGATGTGTCACTTCCTTGCTCCAGGGTTCAGTTTCCTCACCTGTCTAGGGAGATCAATAAAACCTGCTCTACCAAACTTGTATGCAAAGCTTGGAAAACGATAAGCTGCAAGCATGCAATATTATGACACAGATAATAACCGTTAAAAAGCCACGGTCAGGAATCGGATGGAAGTCTTTAGGTTTGAACACCTAAAACAAGACACGTTCAAACTATCATGAAGAGGTCTGTGAATCAAGAGGAAGAAAGGAGCACAGGCTTGAGATAAAGTCCTCCCAGAAGGAGAAGCAGCCCTTTCTGCAGCATGCTTGCGAGGGTAATCTTGTCCATCTCTGTGCCTCCTCCGGGCCAGAGGCCCTGTCCTGCCCCTAGGGAGCCCCTGGGCTGCACGGAGGCCAAAGAGGCCTGCAGACACAGAGCCCAAGGCAGTGTCAGATGAATCCAGCCTGGCTGACCTCAGGGCCCCTAGATTCTCACTGAATGAGGAAGCAGAGAGGAATATGGGCTAGATCAGGTAAGCCTTGAAAGCTTTCTGGAGGAATGGCTGAGCCACTGTGGTGGGAAAACAGCAGGGATACAGTGCATCACCCACAGTGGCAAAAAGCATGGACTTTGATGCAGCACAGACCAGGGTCAAGCCCGCTCTGCCTCTCGCTCTGTACGACCTTGAGCAGTAATGTGAGCTGAGCTTCCCTTCTCCTCTGGTAAAATGGGGATGTGTTATGCACCCTTCTCACAGGGCTCTTATAAGGATTACAAGTGAATCTATGTGCTATGCCAGGACCCAACCAAGGGCAGCCTTTGTTATCATTATTAGTGCCTATTACTAATATGAGTATTTACTAAGGCTAGGCGGTGGGACAGAGATGGAGGATGGAAAAAAGACTGTGATTGTGGTCCGGTTGAGTCAGGGTGACACTGGGGCACCTTCCAGGTCTGGCAGGACATGAATGTATGTGGGGGAAGGAGATGGTAAGTGTCCCTGGGTCCTGCCGTAGCAAAGGCCTGACCTTCTGAGGTCCAAGACATACCCTCACCTCCCATTCATTTGGCTAGGAGAGTCCTCCACCTCCTACTGTGGGAATCCTAAGTCTGGCGTATATTTTCCTCTCCCAAATTTCTGTCCTGTCAGAGCTGGAGGGCAGTACCCTAGATAGACTTTACCCTCCCTTCGGGTTTTACAGGTTCCCTGGGCTATTAGCCATTGAAGATACAGATCCCTCCTCATGACCCAAGGCTAACCAGGAGAGCTCCAGTAGGCAGCCCCTATGAGGACGTGTTCAAAGGAAGCCCCCAGCCTCCTCTTCAGGCAGGTCACCCCTCTTTCACCACCTCCCACGCATCTGTCCAACCATCTACACACACAACACCTGGATATATTGGTGACCCAATAGGTAATCATTAACCCTGGGAGGAGGCACTGGCCCTTTAAGGCTGCCCTGGGAAGAGATGACAAAATCATACCACTGGACTTTGTGCCCTGAGGCTGTTAGGGAAAACAAGGCCTGGGAGCTGAGTGCGAGAGCCTCAGCTGGGAAGCCCAGACAGAGGGCAGCTTCTGTCGGCCTTCCTCCCTCTATCTCCTCTCTGATAGCCTTGCCCTGCATGTGCATGACGGGAACTCCGCTGTGCACGCAGGTGTGCAGGAGTGGTATCCTCTCTGATGGGCATCCTCTCTCCCCTGATCATTAGGCTTGGTTCATTTCCCACCTCCTTCCAACAAGGGTCTCTGTCTGGGCCATCCTTTCAAGGCCCATTGTGTGAAAAGGGGGTAAGAACCACCCCAGCTGTGCCCAGCAGCCAGCCCAGAGCCCAAGGTGCGACCCAGAGAAGGCACTGGATTCATAAAGGCAACTGAGTGGTGGCATCCACAGGGAGGGCACGGGGTGGGAGTTAGGACCGTTAGGTTCTGGACCCTGCTCCACCCTGGGTCACTGCAGGGCCTCTGGAGTGTCTCAGCCAATCTCTGATCCCAGTATCTACACGCAGGCAACAGGCCCTCTCACTGCCAGCTCGTCCTATGGCTTTGCACCTCTCGGTAGCAGTGATGGAAGGGGGGTACTAATGCAGGGCATGGCCACCGCTGTCCCTCCTTCTTGCAAACCAGGACCACAAATGGGTCACAGCCACATCTTGGACTAACCAACATGAGCAAAGCTGTCTTAAACAGCTTACACCAAATAAATGATTAAGAACCTTTCAAGGGCCTCAGGTGCCACTGCCTCTGGGAAGCCTTCTCTGACAGTCTCAACCCTTGGTTCCAGCGCTGAGGAGCTGCTCTGCTAAATATCCCATTTTCCTGGTTGGTTTGTGACCTCCTTGAGGCAAAGGAGTTATATCACCTTAACACAGAGAGCCAGAGCAAGTGCAGTGGCAGTGTTTTCTGAGTGAACAGATAAACTGACATCAGTAGTGTTTAAAATATCAGCTCTGCAAACAGAAGGAAGCCCCAGGTCTGAGTGATGATGTGCAGGTTTGGCCAAGGATGGACCCAATTTCTTTCACAGCTGGGTGACCTCAAGAAACAATCTGACCTTCCTGGCCCTCCTTTGGCCCATATCCCATACGCTAGTCAGTTAGTGAGCATCGATTAGGAGTCTGCTGTCTGCAGGGCCCTGGAGAGGTTGTCAGAGGACCACATGGGACAATTAGAAGACATCGCCTGTTTTTGGTTCCATATGAAAAACTCTTAAGAACAACAGCAAAGAGAATCAGAACAGAATAGGCAGACCAAGACGCAAAGAATAGGCTGGAAGTAACCCTAGGAGACCTCCTAGGGGAGGTGAGTTCTGAAATACAGACCCAGGACATTCGTCCCACTCATTCATTCATTCATTCATCCATCCATCCATCCACTGAAGCAGACATTATTAGAAGCCAGGTCCTGAGTAGACAATGGTAAGTGAACACAACCCTTCCCTCAGGTTGCTGAGAGTCTCACTGGGTAGCCAGCATCTAAAGTCAGGTGATCACACAGTCTGAGATGTGACCTAATAGATATAGACCACATGCCAGAAAATAGAGGAGTGGGAAGCCTCTCAGGAGGGTTCATCTTGAAGGAACACCCAACCAAAATCTACTCAGCTGATCTAAGATTCTACAGGAGCAGGAGATGCTGGTAATGAGAGAAGGGCCAGAAAGAACCTTGATAAAGCAACAGTTACCTGGCAGGTAAACAAGGTTAATGTAGACCTGTTGTTTTTCCAGGTTCTTGGTGACCTCACCTTTGACCAACACTTTACTGGCACTAGCTCAGGCTGCCAAGGGGGGAAGAGGGGGAGGAAGAAGAGGGTAAACAGCAGGTGAGGCCAAAGGTGGCCCTAGAAGGCAAGGGACACATTCCAAAATGTCTCCCCAGCCTGAGGCCTGCAGCAGAGCCCAAAGTCCAATAGGGAACCCACACCCGCATTCCAGTCATCAAAAACACCATAAATACCGGATTACCCCCCAGAAAGGATGCTTCCCAATGCCTAGAAATGCCTCCCTTTCCCCAGGCTGAGGCCCAGTTCCCCAGCTCACCAAATATCCCCTTGTCCAGGAGGCCCTCTAGATTGGCTGGAAGGAACTAAGGATTTCCACCAGGGCATGACCTCTTCCTCCTACCACCTCTTCCTCTTCTCCAGTATCATTAGCAACCAACCTTTAGGGGAAACTCCCTCTCTTCACCTCATTCCCCTCAGCCCAGACTGGCCCATGGGAGACTCCCAGAGCCATGCGGTGCTGCAATCCTGCTGGGTACTAGAAGAAGCCGCCCTGAAATTTCTCAGCCGGCAGCCAGGTTCCTTGCTCACTCTGCCACTCATAGGCTGCATGACCTTGGGTGAGTCACCAAACCTCAGTGTTGTCACCTGAAAAATGGGGGTGCCGATGAGGAATACTTTCACATGGCCTTTGAAAGGAGCAAAGGAGATGACGAACAAAGTAAAATTAGGCATTATTATTCTAAATACTGGATGTTACTAGAGATCACCCAAACTTCTAATTTTACCAATGAGGAAACTAAGGTCCAGAAAAGACATTTACAAATTAGAGAATTTGGGTCTTCTCTCCTCTTCCTTCTCCTCCTCCTATGACTTATCTTCTTAGTTCAGCCTGGCCTTCTAAATACAGGTTTCTAAACTTTGTAGGGCACAGATCCCTTGGAGAATCTGATAAAAGATAAGGACTTTCTCTCCCCAAAGGACATTCATTCACATACCCCCAAGACTGTGCAGGGAATTTCAGGGGGCTTGTGTGTTCCAGGTTGGAGGTTGGGGCTCTGCTCTATGGCAGAGTAGAACAAGAGAGGCTGTCAGCTCTCGGGTTGAGCCCCAGAGAGGCAGGGAATAACAAGGGCCAAGCCTGAACTGCAGGGAGCAAACCTCACCCTGAGACCCCCCAAAGCTCAGTCCTCAAGGCCCTGGGAAGATAGTCCCCTTTGATCCCTCTCCAAACTCCTCACTACCCTCTCCCTTACCCTCACCCACCCTCTCTCAATCCACTAAAACCCCAACCCACCCACAGCTCTTCTCTCGAAATAGTTAATTTTGTTCTGGTCTTTGAAAGTCAAACAGAATCTTAGAGACCATCTGTACAAACCTCTTTATCTTTACAGATGAGAACTGTAAACAAAAAAAGACATACTGACTTGCTTGAAGTCACCCAGATAATCAGGACAGGAGCCAGGCTACATTCACCGACTCAGTCTCACGGGTATGCGCTGAGGACCTACTGTGCATCCTGGACCCAGCTGGGAGGGGTGGGGCTGCCGAAAATTGATGAGCTGTAACCAGATTGGCCAAGCAAG
Organism: Plecturocebus donacophilus; assembly: GCA_004027715.1. Lineage (NCBI taxonomy): Eukaryota > Metazoa > Chordata > Mammalia > Primates > Pitheciidae > Plecturocebus > Plecturocebus donacophilus. The sequence goes on from PVKP010042329.1 coordinate 12,847, forward strand.
TCTAAAATCCTTGGAATGAGAGTGCAAACAGGGTTGCCAAGCTCCTGATTGTGTAAGAGAGGTTGCAAAATCTCTGGAAGTTCAGCAAAGGCAAGGCTAGAGCATTCATTCATTCATTCATTCACTTATTCATTCGCTTAACAAGTATTTACTGAGCCCCAAGCACTAGCCATGGGGCCAACAGTCTCGACAATCACCGAGGCAAGGTTCCTGCTCCCCTGAAATCCTAGAGAGTGGGAGAATGTCAGTCTGGAAACAAATAAATAAATTTTAGCTAGAGATAAGTGCCACAAAGAAAATTTAAAAAGTGGAACGCAGCTGGGCGCAATGGCTCCTGCCTGTAATCCCAACACTTTGGGAGGCCGAGGCAGGTGAATCACCTGAGGTCAGGAGTTCAAGACTAGCCTGGCCAACATAGGGAAACCCTGTCTCTACTAAAAATACAAAAATTAGTGGGTGTGGTGCATGTGCCTGTAATCCCAGCTATTCGGGAGGCTGAGGCAGGAGAATCATTTCAACCCAGGAGGCGGAGGTTGCAGTGAGCGGAGATAGTGCCATTGCACTCTAGCCTGGGCAACAAGAGTGAAACTCCATCTCAAAAAAAAAAGAAAGAAAATATAATTAAAAAGTGGAATGCAAGCAACTGGGGGATGCCATTTCTATTGTGGGGTGAGGAGGGGAGAGGTGCTGAAGGAAGGCCTCCTGGAGGAGGTGACATATGAACAGAGTCCTGAAAGGTGAGGTGGGGGCATCCATGCAAAGGTGTGGAGGCAACATGTTTCTGAAGGAGAGGACAGCCAGTGCAAAGTCCCTAAGTGGACATGACACTCGTTCAAGGAAGGAGACATTATTGTGTGCAGAGGGTGAGGGAGCCTTCGAGGAGGCTGAAGAGATGGTTATGAGGCAGACAAGGCCTAGCCTTGTGGGCAGGTGATGAGGACAGGCTTGATCGCATGTGCAGGGAGGGTTTAAGCAGAGAGGTAGCATGATCCTTCATGTGGCATCAAAGTGGGTCCTGGCTGCTGGGAGGAAAAAGAATTGGAGAAGCTGGAGGGGAATAGCAAAGCCATGGAGCTGAGGCCAGATGGTAGAAAGACAGGAACAAGGACAGAAATATTTTTGAAGCAGAACAGGCCCTGGCATTTCTGATGGCTTTAGGTATAGGGGATAAAGCAAAGGGGTGATCGCACGATGAATGCCAGGCTTCGGGCTCGAGCAACTGTGGGGGTGGCAGTGCCATTCACAGGTATAGGAAAGTAACAGGCTTATGAGGAGAGCCAAGTCTTGCAATTTGTGTATCAGGGAAAAAAGCTCAATATCCTTTGCTCACAAAACCTGTTCTGTCTGAATGTACTATAAAGACAGTGTGTCCGTTTGACAACAAAAGATATGGCCATTTAAAGAACTCAAAGGAGTCTGTGACAGGGGATGGGGAAGCCAGGCTCTGAAAATAGCCAACATGGCCAAAAGTGTATCAATCACAAGTAAAATTTCAAAACTGCTTTCCTTCTGGGCTTTCCACACCGTGCGGCTGACAGCCAGGCCTCTCCTCCAGCCAAAGGTGGGGCCATGTGGTCAGCGACCAGGGCCGGCTGGGGCATCTCATGCCCTGTGTTTGAGCTTCTTTCACTCTGTGCTCCCTCTTATCTGATTTTCATGTTGTGTGAACTGTGGTCACTGGATTTGGGCATGGCTCTTTTTGTAAGTCAAGTTTTTTTTTTTCTTTTCTTTTAAAATCATCTTCTTTGAGCATGAAGGAATTTCTTTTTATTGGAAAAAAGTACCAGCTGGAATAATATACGGAAGCACATTCCCGGCGCCACATTCTGAGGAAACCTTGGGCATTAGATGCTGCAGCAGCGCTCCCACTGGGCGCCCCCAATCAGAGGACAACACTGACCATCTGTCAATGCAAACCCCAGAGGAAGACACAGCAAAATCCTTCCTCTAGGGATTCTGGTTGAGAAAATCCAGCCTCTTCCTCCAACTCTGTATCCTACCTGGTCCTACTAGACCCCAAACCCAAGGCTTCTGACCTTGACGAGTCCCAGTCTCAGCCCTAGCCTCAGTCAGCCCTGTCTCTCTCCTGGGCCTTCCCTGACCTCTGCCGCATCCTGCCTCTGTCTTTCTTCCATCCTTCTTTACCTCTGACTGGAGATGTCCTGAACTTTTTTCCTCCTGTGCTGGTCTAACTATAGACCACCTCCTCCAGGAAGCCCCCAGTGGTCAAGCCTGATGCCATCATCAACCTGGCAGCAATTTCCAGTGCTCTCTCCTTCTATACACTGGTGTGTGATGGTCCTGGGTTGTGTGCATGTGTATATGCATGCATGTGTGTGTGTGACAGATGTGAAGGAGCATATGTTGTGTACAGATTGGAAGATCTTAGGGCCCTCATAATGACCAGTAGCCACCTTTCCATTCTCTTCCTCAGGAATCCTCTCATTATGGGCCTGTTTCAGGTCCCTTCCATCCAGCCAGCACATATTTACTGAGTACCCACTCTGTGCCAGACAAGTGCTGAGGGCACCAGTATGAACAAGATGGACAGTTCCCAGCTCTCATGGAACGGGTGAGAGCTGAGTGAGGCATCAACAGGGAGGCCGATGGTGAGTGAGGAGCATGTACACAGAGCGAGAGAGAGAGAGAAGATTGTCACCCACAGTGATAGATGCCATTTGCTCCACAAGTTGAGTAACTATCGTGTGTCAGGTGCTGTTCCAGGGACTTAAGGCACATCGATGAATAAAACAAAGACACTCACTCTTGTGAGACTTAAATTCAAGGTAGGGGGAGACAGAAAATACACAATGCTCATCATAAATACATGCATTTTATAATGTGAAAACATTAGAGAGTGATAAGTATTTAGAAAAAATGATTAGAGAGTATAGGGTAAGAGGGCTGACGAGTGTAAGAAGAATATTGCCATTTTAAATAGGCTGCTCAGGGCAGGCCTCATGGAGAAGGTGATGTTTGAACAAAGGCTTGAAGAAAGCAAGTTAGTGAGTCCTGCAGATACCTGGAGGAAGAATGTCCCAGGCAGATGGGGAAAGCTGTGCAAAGGCCCTGGAGCAGGAGCACACCAGATGTATTTGAAGAACACAATTGCTCTTCTTGGAAAGGAATCATGCAGGACCTTGGAGGCCATCGTAAGGACTTTGGTCTCTAGTCTGAGGAAAACCAGGAGCCATTGCAGGGATTTCAGCCAAAGAGTGACATGAGCTGACTCAGCCCTTCCTCATTAAAAGCAGCGATGGATAGAAAGTGACTGAGGCAGGGAGGAGGCTGCTACTTTAGGCAATCTTTATGAGGAGGAGCATCTAAGCTGGGAGCTGAGAGGCAGAGAATGGCCCCACCCACGCTTGCTTCCCCTCTTCTTCCTCAAACCGTCAACAAGGGGAAAGCCTTCTGATATCTACCACACCTCATGCATCTCCCTTCCCTCACCCTTTCATCCTCTCTCCCTTCCTCTTCCCCCATCTCCCTCCCCTCTTCTTCAGTCTTTCGCTGCACCCCTCAGAGATGAGGCCTCTGCCTTCCTGGGGTTCTTAGAAAACAGTTGTGAAAAGCAGAAGGAAACGCTGCAGCAGGCCCTTGGCAGGAAGGAGGGCGGCAGATTACAGTGTCTGGTCCCAGATGCTCACCCTGTAATCATCACTGTTTCAGGTGGCCGGGGACCCTGGGGCATGCCCCTACCGGGCCAGGAATTTCTATCCTCAGTCAACCCTCCCCAGTCCCCCACCTCAAACATAGAGGAGAGAGAGGAGGCAGCTTCAAGACCTAGCCCTCAGCCCAGCCTTCAAGGCCTGATGAGGGACCAGCTAGAGGGGACCCCTGAGCCTTCAAGCACAACCCCCACAGGGTGCAGAGGATGGAACTGAGGCCCCAAGAGGAAACAATGTAACTCCAGGTCACAGAGTGAGATTTGAACCCAAGACGCTGTCTGCACCCCAGACTGCCTTATCTCCTGGACTAGGCCGTGGGGTCAAGCAGCAGGTCGAGGATTTGGCTCCCTTGCCCCAGACAAAGAAGAGGGCACTGTCTATGGTCAAACGCTGCATTACTAAGACACAGCAGGGGTGCTTTGTTGATAGGGGCTGGCATCCAAAGGGACAGGGAGAACTCATTCCCAGTGGAGAGTGACCCTAACCCCACATCTCCAGGAGAATGGGAATGGCTCAGGACAGCCCTGCCCCACTGACATCACAGCTCAACCAGCCAATGGAGCAGAAGTTCCAGGGGACAGGTAAGCCCACAGGCCATCTTGTCAGCCCCACCCCTGGGGCCCAGACTCTGAGCCTGTGAATAGAATCCCTTCTGTCCTCTAGGAAGAGAGATTTCAGTGTCAGCCTCCTGGGTCACCTGTCTGTCCAGTCCAGAAATAGACCTGGCCCTCCTTGGCTGTCACGTGCCATGCGTGGCTGTGGCCTCCAGTACCTGAGTCATCTGTGACTCATTGCCCTCTGCCCTTGGTCCCAGGAGGGCTGGGACAGGAGGACTCATAAGACCAGTCTGATGTCCCTGCTACAGGCCTCTCCCTCCCTGCTCCACCCCACACCGAGACATAGGAAAATAGCCAGACGCCTTGCAGCGGACAGCCATATGAACACACATCTGCTCACAGGGACCCCAGATGCCTAACCCCACTCTCCCCTGCACACGCACACACACACACACACACACACACACACACACAGGCATGCACACACACACTCCTTCACAGCATCTCCCTGCTCACATGTGTGCTGGGTGGCCCCATGTCCTCCAGAGTCTCTCCATAGGCCCAAAGCACAGCTCTGAGAATTAGGCTCTGCTGTTCACTCCCTCGGTGACCTCACACAAGGTCCCCCCACTTCCCTTTCTGGGCCTCAGTTTCCTCCTCTGATCTGGGACTCACAAGTCTCCAAGATCCTTTCTAGACCTTAATCTAAGGTGGGGCATTAGTAAGGTAATTACAGACTTCAATGAATGAAGGGAAAGAGCTAGAAGGGTGACGGTGGGCACGGCAGAGGCGGAAGGAGGACACCTACCTGGGACCCTTCAGAGTACACCACACCTCTGGCTACAGTCAAGCATGACAAAGAATGGGAATGCGCTGAAAGACTCTTCCTCAAACAGCCAACTCAGGGCCTCCGGTGCCCCACCAAAGCCACCACCTCAGAAGAATGACCAAGGGACTGAACTCCCACAGGGAGCTTCCTAAAGACACCCCTATGTCTCCCCTCAGACTGGGGCTCCCTGAGGACAGGGCTGTGTCTCTCCTCAGACTGGGGCTCCCTGAGGACGGGGCTG
>PVKP010042330.1:0-18142 GCA_004027715.1 Plecturocebus donacophilus
CTTGAATATTGGCCTGCCTTGCTAGGTTGGGGAAGTTTTCCTGGATAATATCCTGAAGAGTATTTTCCAGCTTGGATTCATTCTCTTCGTCACATTCAGGTACACCTATCAAATGTAGATTAGGTCTTTTCACATAGTCCCATATTTCTTGGAGACTTTGTTCATTCCTTTTTACCCTTTTTTCTGTCATCTTGCCTTCCTGTTTTATTTCATTGAGTTGATCTTCGACCTCTGATATCCTTTCTTCTGCTTGGTCAATTCGGCTGTTGAAACTTGTGCGTGCTTCACGAAGTTCTCGTGTTGTGTTTTTCAGCTCCATCAATTCACTTATATTCTTCTCTAAGTTGTCCATTCTCATTGGCATTTCGTTAAATCTTCTTTCAACGTTCTTAATTTCTTTGCATTGGGTTAGAACATGTTCTTTTAGCTCACAGAAGTTTCTTATTATCCACCTTCTGAAGCCTGATTCTGTGAGTTCATCACACTCATCCTCCATCAAGCCTTGTTCTCTTGCTGATGAGGAGCTGCGATCCCCTGTAGGAGGAGAGACATTCTGATATTGGGTGTTCTCAGCCTTTTTGCACTGGTTTCTTCCCATTTTTGTGAATTTATCCACCTGTCGTCTTTGTAATTGCCGACTTTCAGATTGGGTCTCTGAGTGGACGTCCGGCTTGTTGATTATGAATTTTTCTCTGTTTCTTAGTTTTACTTCGGGGGGTGCCCCTTTCCCCCAGAGCTGGGCCTTCCCAGGTTCAGCTGTGCTTGCTCTCAGTCCTAAGTGCTTCCAATTGCTGTTCTCCTTGTGGGGATGCGACCAGCGGAGCCCGACTAAAAGGGCCCCCAGTCCCATACACTCCTCACCAAGAAGCGCCGCGCCAGCCAAAAGAGTCGCGCTGGTGACCCGTGTGGCTCCTTCACTGGGAATCTCCCAGTTTGTGGGCATCAAAAATTCGTCTGCAGTTGCAGCGTCCACTCGCTCTCTGCGCTTTCACTGGGAGCTACAATCCTGGGCTGCTGCTACGCGGCCATCTTCAATCTCTCTCCGCCGCCTGTCCTGATTTTAATAGAGTTGTCACTGTCCTGCTTGTTAATCTGCAAGTGTTGGTTCCATATCCTGTGTGCAGGCCATTGCTGTGGACTGCCAACGCCACTTCTTATTCTGGTTTGCCTTTTTACCTTCCTAATGATACTGTTGTGTTTTGATAAATTCACTTTGACAATGGTTTTCTTAATGATTAATGTATCTTTTAAGAAATCTTTTCCTGCACATTGTAGGATGTTTAGCCAAAAATAAAAAAAAAAGAAAAAGAAAAGAAAGAGAAAGACATCTCTTCCCACCACAGGGTTGTATAGGCATTCTCCTGTGTAATCTAGAAACTTGCGTGGTGTTTTCCTTTTCACTGTTGGATCTTCCACTTATCTGCCATTGATTTTTGTGTACCCTATTAGGGAGGGATCAAGTTTGATGTTTTTCTAAACAGATATCCAGTTAATGTAGAATTATGCTTTATTCACTGCTTTGCAGTGCCATCTTTAGGAAAAATCAGGGGTTCGTGATTCTGTTTCAGAATTGTCTGGTCTTTTACTCCACTAACATATGTGCTCTCCGTGTGTCAGTAACACCCTCATTAATTATGTTGGGAAGCAGGTCTCATGTTCCTCTCCTCTTTCCTCTGTGCAGTTCTTCAATGTTAACCTCATTTATGCTTGGCCTTTGTTATTTGTATGTAACCCACTGTGGAATCCATTCATTGAGTTATTATTGTATTTTTCATTTCTAAACTTTTTATTTTCTTCATAGTTTCTAGATCTTTGCTGAAATTATTATTTTTGTCATTTGTTTGTTTTCTTGAATCTATTAAGCATAGTTACTTGAAGGTCTGTATATCTGGTAAGTCCTCGGGCCCAGTTAGTTACTTTCTCTTCATTTATTTTATTTCTCTTTATTATTATAATGTTGTCTTGTCTCTTCATATGCCATTGCATGCCAAAAATTGGGGAGATGGTTCAACGTTCTGAGTAATGTCTTCTAGAGAGGGTTTATATCTGCATCTGGCAGGTAGTTAGGTTAAGGGCAGTTTTACACCAGATCACTGTAATCCAGCGAGGACAGGGAAAATATGGACAAGGGCAGCAATGATTATGTAGATACTCATACCCTTAGAGCATAACCCCCAAGGCCACTATGGGGTACCTACCAGGCATACTCTTCCAGCAGGCCCTGAGTGTCACTGTTTCTCCTTTTTGCCCCATGAATATATCTCAATCTCTGTTTATCATTGTGTCTGCCCAAATTGGCAAACACTTGAAGACAAGTGGCCCAGAACTCGTGTCTTGTACATTTTCTGAAATTACTCTTGACTTCTGGTTGGTTTCATGGAAACTCTTCTTATTTTCCAGTGTTGCATAAAATTTTGTCTTATTTTTGGTGTTTATTTATTTCAAAGGACTTTATGGAGAAAAGAAACATGGGCTCATTTCGAAGCCTGGAGTCAGGTTGTTATGAAACTGTTTAAGGAGATTATAAAATGAATAAGAAAAAATGCAAGTGTGCGTTGAAGGCTTTTAACAGAGGAAGATCGCCATGTCAACAAGACTTAAAAAGTATAAAGAGGTAGAGAAACAACTATGAGAAAATGATTCAAATGGAAACAGAGATGATTTCAAGCGAAAGGAGTAGTCAACAAATGTGTCAAAAACATTTCAAACAAAACTTGTTTACATAATTCACATCAAGTTAGAATCTTAGACCCAACCAGATTATTCAACAGGTAGGGTAAAATAAAGCCATGTTGAGACTAAGAGAAAACTGAGGGTGTTTATTGCCACTACCTCTCCGCTAAAGGGCCATCTGTGAAGGATGTACTAAAGGCGAAGGCTCTAATACCGGCACTCTGAAAGGCTGCTTAAGCCTGGAGAGCTGCGTAAGGCCAGGAGTTTGAGATAATCCCTGGCAATGTGGTGAGACCTTGTCTCTACCAAAAAAAAAAAAAAAAAATAGCCAGTTGTATTTTTCAAGGAGGATCGCTTGACCCCAGGAGGTAGAGGCTACAGTGAGCCGTGATCACACTTCTGCACTCCAGCCTGGGTGACAGAGCAAGACCTCATCTCAAAAAATTAATATAAAGGAAGTACTTCAGAAGATTGGAAACTAAATTCAGAAGGGAAGAATGGAATATGAAAAGGAAAGGTTGCTAAGAAGTTGATAAACACATAGATAAATCTAAATTAAACATAGTCATTAAAAATCAGTAACAACAATGACAGTCTGGATGACGGAAAGCAAGGTGGAGCTGAAATATAAAAAGTATGTAGGATGAGCTGGAGGGTGCATTTACTTGCATTTCTAGCATTGGATAGGAGGAGACTAGAGATGCTGATTGGCATTAGACTCGAGTCAGCCCTGCAGACAGCCAGGGATAGTGGTATGTAACTTCAGAGCCAGTAGAGCAGAAGTAACACTGAAGAAAGCTCAGTGTGAGAAAAGGCAGAACAGAAGCGAGGTTAAAAAATGAGAAGGAAATAAAAAGCATGGTAAATTAAAATCATAAAGAGGCAAATTAATCCAAACAGATCAGTAATCTCAGTAAATATCAGTGACTTACATTTAACAGTTAACGGACAAAACCTTTGGATATAAAAAGCAAAATCCAACTACATGTTGTTTATAAGAGTTTATAAGAGCCACACTTAAAATGATCAGAAATGCTGAAAGTAAGAAAAAGGTTACTGGGAAAATAATGCAGAAAGAAGGCTGTATTAATTTAGAGGCAAATAGAATTTAGCGGAAAATGTCATCAGTTGTAAAGAAAGTTACTTATAAGGATAAAGGAATTATACCAGGAAGAGGTATATGTCCCCAAATGATATATATATAAAACCCCATGCCCATCAGAAGCACACATTTCTAAGCTTATGTGAACCATTTATAAAAATTGATTATATACTACTTCATAGAGCCAGTCTTAAATATCAGCAAATCTATATTAATAGGATAATGTTCTCTGAGCATTATATGATAACTAGTAGAGGAAAACCTCAAAAACAGCATTTAAAGAGTTAAAAAAGATACTTCTAACTGCAAGGTCAAAGACCAGTGAATTGAAAGATTTTGGAGCTGAATACATGCCAAAACGTGTAGAGTGCATTTAATGGAGTACTTAGAAGGAAATGTATAATGCTAAATGTGTATTAGAAAAGGAAAAGGACTGAAAACAGGTAATCTAAAGGTTCATTTTAAGAAGTTAGAAAAAGTCATTGAAGAAACTTGAGGAAAAGAAATGCTAAAATTAAGACTAGAAATTTAAAAACTGAGAAAGAAAAACTTGAGTCTTTGAAAAGCCTAATGGAAAAGGTAAACTTCTGCCGAGATATGATAAGAAAAAGGTAAAAATAATGATGAAATGGATGATAGAAATACAAACATCTTGTTCAGTATACATTCAAAAACAGATTGTTCGGAATGGATTAGTATTTTTTTTAAAGGGCATGGTTCTGTATAGGTATTTTTTTAGTCTGAAGTTTTAATTGATAGAGCTCCTATTAATTTGCTAGGGCCACCATAACAAAATAACCACAGACTAGGTAGCTTAAACAACAGAAATTTATTTTCTTACAGTTGTGGAGGGTAGAAATTTGAGATCAAGGTGCCAGGAGAGTTGGTTTCTCCTGAGGCCTCTCTCCTTGGCCTGCTGACTGCCGCCTTCTTGAGATGTGGAGAACACACGTCAGGCGGGTTGATGACAGAGGGAGTGCTGGAGATGGAAGCCCAGCTTTGACTTGGAATGCTTTATCACATCTCAGTTGGGAGCTCTTGGTAATGTATGAGGTCACCCAGAGTTAAGTTGGAGATAAGAGGACTGAGAATAGGGCTTTTCACATCAGCAATTAGTTATTGGAAGACAGGAATTAGTTAAAAGAGACCCAACTGGTGGACTGGAGCCTCAGGACAAAAGTAGTCAGTAACCTCTGGTGGAGGCCATGGAGATGGGCCTGAAGCATGGTCCTTGGATTTGATACTAAGATAGAGGTTAGTATGTTGCAGATTCAGAGAATTTTTCCGCATTCTGTTGACTACATATAATAAACATCACTTAATAGTTCATATAATTATTTTTAAATGAATTTAAAATATTCATTGCTTCTATCTTCTGGTATTGGGACATAAATCAGACATAAATCATATTGTAAGCTAACAACAGTAAGACTGGACATCTGTGGATGGATTTTTAATCAATAGCTGATATACTAACAAAACTTCATTTATATGCATATGCTTATTATGGTATATAGATGTGTTTGTTTTGTTGTAGTTGCCTTGTTCTGTATGCTTTGAGAATTTCTGTTTTAAAAAAAAATTAGGCTGGGCATGGTGGCTCATGCTTGTAATTTCAGCACTTTGGGAGGCCGAGGAGGGCAGATCACGAGGTCAAGAGATAGCGACCAACCTGGCCATGGTGAAACCCTGTCTCTACTAAAAATACAAAAATTTATCCGGGCATGGTGGTGCGCATGTCCCAGGTACTCGGGAGGCTAACGCAGGGGAATTGCTTGAACCTGGGAGACGGAGGTTGCAGTGAGCTGAGATTGCACCACTGCACTGCAGCCTGGTAACAGATTAAGACTTCGTCTCAAAAAAAAAAAATTTAACCAGGAAATCTTGATGTTTGAGTGTGTGTATGTATGTGTATGTGTTTTCCCAGAGATCTAAGAAAAATTAATCAGGGGAAGGAGTGTATTTTTCTCTTCATTTAAATATATAATATGGCATTGTCTCATGAGTCATTCAGTGCTGTGGGAAGAGGGAAAGTAAGAGATGCTTTTAAAACAACAGTGATGGCCAGGCACGGTGACTCATGCCTATAAATTACACTACTTTGGAAGGCCAAGGCAGGAGGATTGCTTGAGCTCAGGAGTTCAAGACCAGTCTAGACAACATAGTGAGACCTTGTCTCTACAAAAAAAATTAAGAAAAGAAAAGAAAAATTAACCAGGTGTTGTAAGCATGTCTGTAGTCTCAGCTACTCTGGAAGCTGAGAGAGGAGGATTGATTGAACCCAGCAGGTGGAGGCTACAGAGAGCTGTGACCATACGACTATGATCCAACCTGGGTGACAGAGGGAGACCCTGACTCAAAAACTAAAAAAAGTAAAGCAACACTGATACAACACAAACACTTTAGTACATCAGAAGCATTGTTTTTTATTTCGAAAAGGTTTGCAATATCTATTTCTGAGTGATACTAACTTATTGCATGTTTCAGCTGATTTAATATCACCATATTTGTTAGGTTGTCATTTACAATCCTTCTGTTGATAAAAGGACAGTGTTCCTAATTTTGTCACTATAACTGTGTGAACTCTGGTTGTGTCTGTAACTGACCCCATGCAGTTGCGTAGAAACTTTGGAGGGGAGGAGGATAAGAAGAGTCTCAAATGAATTGTGAAATTTTATTCTTTGGTTGAAGAATATTTTATGAGGGGAAAAATGAATATAACTGATTACAGAATAATAAAAATTTAAAGGACACCTAGTTTGGTATCAGACATGCCACTAATTAGGAAGGTCTGTGTGAAAGCTTCATGTACCACAGGAGTCCTGGAGCAGCAGAAGTTGATACGTTTTCAGTGAGGCGCTGATTGAATAATTTTGTGTATTTACAGTTGCAATTCTGCTTTTCTATCTTTTCTTTACAGCCGATATTTAAATAAAGCTTTTCATATCTGGTCCAAGAGAGGAAAGTTCTCATCCACTTTTATAAACAATATAATATCTCACACTGGCATGGAACATTCAGCACCTGCCTGGATGCTACTCTCCAAGATTGCTGGCTCCTCACCCAGTCTGGACTACAGTAGAATAATACAGTCCTGGGAGAAAATCAGGAGGTTTGTATCTTCTAATGTAACCACTGATGGACACTGAAGAGCTTTAGAAACAAAGTCCGTGGCTTAAGGCTGTGGGCTTTTTCACAGCTATTCATTTACAGAGACCTTCTCTTTAAAACCTGGTATAAAAACAAGCATGTAAAATATGAATCACGTTTAGCCCATTTCCCCTTTGTCCAAGTACATTAAGTGCCTTGTTCCCACAGCTTGACTCCTAAGCCATGCTACCTACCCTGCTTCCTCCAATGTTAATAATCCAGAAGAAAGGCCTTTGTTGGCAGCAGTGTTTAACTTGCTTTTCCCTTGGTATTTCTCCTGCCCTTTGTCTAGTCAGCAGAATCCCAATTCAAACACCTTAGGACATATTCTTTGTGTGATTGGGCATATTGCAAAGCATCTTCCTAAGAGCATCCGGGACAAAGTGACTGGTGAGTGTCTGCTGCAGAATCTTTCTTGAAAATGCATTGCTGTTCATTTCAGATACATAGCTATATATATGTGTGTGTGTATTATATACACACACACACACATATATATAAATATGTACATATATTAAAAATATATATATATACACACACACACATATATATATTTTTTTAAGCAGTTGAACTTCAGGGGTTTTGACTTCCTTCATAGATGCTGTCAAGTGTAAGCTGAATGCATTTCAGTGGCCTTTAGAGGTGATCAGTGCAGCTGTGGACGCTTTGCAGAGGCTTTGTAGCGCATCTGCAGAGACACCAGCAGAGGAGCAGGTATGGCCAGATTTTCCCTGATCTGTTTCTGACTTATTTGTGCTTAGGCATGTTACTGGATGTGTTTTGAAGTTTGAGGAGTGTTCGCTATAAATAGGAGGACCTGTAAGGATGTCCCAGCAGCTATTGCTGCAACAAGGCAAGGTTTATGTAACTAGCAGTTGACATTCCCCAAGATTTGGCTGCTGAAGAGACATGGCTCCCTTAGATGGTCACCACCTTGATTGCAGGTACAAGTATCTTTTGTGAAGGCAGGCCTGTTGGTTGTCTTTCATTCCCTGGTGAGAATTCTGCAAGGTTATCTACTTCCAGTGTCATTCCAAGAACATTTATAGTCAATTTTCCACTTAAGCAGGAAGTTCCCTCCAGACCAGGTTTCTGACCTTTTGATAAGTCATAATCTTGGACATGCCTGCCCTGTTACTATAAGATTACACTACTCAAATATCTCTTGGTATCATGTCTCCAAAGTTGCCTACAGCCCACAGCTAATGTTTTTATATATGCATAAGCAGAAATCCAAATCAGTGATATGTCAGGCAGAGAATTACTTTGACTCCTTAAAATGTATGTATATTAGTAACTCTTAAGAAATTTTATTACCATGTATTTATTCTGTTTTTTGTCGTGAGATACAGTGTTACTACTAATCCTAATGAAAACAGTTAGGGCTGGTGTTATTAATGACTATAGAAACCAAAAATTAAATAATTGCTGGAATATATTTAAGTTTTTCAGAATTTAAAAAAAAAAAAAGATGGCTTTAGCTGATCTCCCCAACTACATTCCTGTGTCTCCTTTTCTTGACCAAGTTCATCAGAGAGGGTCCTTCCTTAATACGTTACATGTTCTACTTCTAACAGATCAATTAAAACAATGATTGTAACTTTTTTGCTTGGGACTTAAGACTGTTGACCTATTTCTTATGAAATGGTGTCTGGTGTTTTTCTGGTTATCTATCTTTAAGCCCTTTTATTGATGAAAGGGATACTTGCATTACATGATTTTTCTAACCCTTTATCTTAAGACCCACAAAATTATATTGAAACCTTTTATTTTTATTTTTGAGATGGAGTCTCGCTCTGTTGCCCAGGCTGGAGTACAGTGGGACAATCTCAGCTCACTGTGACCTCCGCCTCCTGGATTCAAGCAATTCTTGTGCCTCAGCCTCCCGAGTAGCTGGGATTACAGGCACATGCCATCACGCCCAGCTAATTTTTGTATTTTTAGTAGAGACAGGCTTTCACCATGTTGGCCAGACTGGTCTCAAACTCCTGATCTCAGGTGATCTGCCCAGTTCAGCCTCCCAAAGTGCTGGGATTACAAGCGTGGTAAGACTAAGGAAACAGTGATCAGGGAGGAATTTACAGACTTTGAAACTGCAAGCCTGCCAGGCTCAATAGTACACAACTTAGTATTGGCAGAGCTGGGACTAGAACTAAGGCCTCTGACGTTTTCCTAATTTTCTTTTCACCAGCACTGGGTGGAAAAAGAATCATGTGTACAGTGTGCAGTCAGGGCCTAGGAAGTCATCCGCCACTTGCTGCTGGCCAGGGCCATTAGGACGATGGTTGCATTGTCATGAGAACCTGTGAGGAAGGCAAGGAACTGTCTTCACGTTAGACACTGAGAGCTGAAAACGGGTGAGGCTTACTACTACATTAGCAAAAACCACCACGGTTTTAATCTGTGGTCTTTGGGCATTTTTGTTATCTGCTCTGTGGCTGTCATTAAAAAACTGATGAGATCTTGGACTGTATTAGTAAAAATAGTGTCTAGTATAAGAGGAGCAGTGGTCTTGTTCTTTGTCCTGGCTAAATCCAAGTTGATATATTCTATAATTCACTATCAGTGACAAATTTACACGGAAATGTTACTGAAATTGAATATAACTAGAGGGGAGCAGTTAAATAACGGCATCACAAAGCAAGTTATGTAAGGAACTGCAGAAGGGCCTGGAGTCTTTAACATGGAGAAGGGAAGCGTTGGAGAGGGTAGGCTGCTTAGCTAAATTCAGATTTATGAAGGACTTTCAAATAAAAGAATTGGATTCATTTGGTATTCCCAGACAACCCATCTGGACCAATGAATGGAAATTACAAGTTTTGGCAAACTGAAGAAAAAGCTTACTGAGGTCTGCCTAAAGTGGAGGGGCTTGCCCCAGAGCATGTCCCTTGTTATTGGAGGTGTTCAGGAGAAGCTGCACAAGAACTCGGAACAGGCTGCCATGTGGAGAGAATGCCAGGATTGGGTGGCCTTACTGGCTTTCCCAGATTCTGTGATATTGAAACTTAGTAGTCATACTACCCAGGTTCTTTCCTCATCGAGATCAAGCATAAAGATTGCAGAAACACTTTGAGCCAATGTTGTGGTCCAGGTTGTGCAATCTACTAAAAATTTAAGTGCAATAGTTCTTTTAAAAGTAATAAAGGCAATAGTTTCAAGACACATTAGGGCAAGTCAGACTAAAAATGTTGCTCATAGTGATGGCTTGCCAGGCTGTGGTACTGCTAGGCACTGGGTGATGGTTAACACAGGTCCCTTCCTAAGGCACTGCAGAGGAGAAGGGGAGGTGTATGTACAGATAATTTCAACATAATGTAATGATTCCTAAAATAAAAGTCAGCATCAGATAACATGGATGCAATGGGTGGAAACACTTAGCTCAACCTAAGTGTTCTGGAGTGGCTTCCTACAGAAAATGAGGTCCAAGCATTCTAGAACATGATTGGTAACTCTCTCATTCCCGTGGCATAGAGGAACAGTCCAATGTGCACTAGAGGTGACCCCTTGAAGTTACTGTCATCAGTAAGAGACACGGAAACCTTGTCCTTAAGGAATAAATTTCAGAAGAATAGCAACTCTTTTTATTTTATGTCTTTAAAAACATGTTTATCACAGCAGTTAATTCATCACCTGCATATGCCGGCAAAACTACAGCTTATTTCTGTATTTTTGGAGGAGCACAGCTTTTATAGATCTCTTAAATTACTGCATGAGGTCTTTGTAAATATTTGGTCTTTTGCTCTCATAGGGTAAATGTAGAAAGAAAGATGATATATACACCATTCTTTATAAATTCCACTTAGCTGGTACTCATGGCTAGATTGATAAATGCATGTCATTGTGGTTTTGGACAAACTGTGGGAAAGAGGAAAGATAGAAAGCACCCCTGTGGCCTACCCATTTGAAGATTGGAGTTCTTCTGAGAACATGTTGTTTCATGGGCAGCTGGGAGGTGTGCGGGGCCCTTCAGAGATAAATTTGACTTGCCATAGGAATTGCTGAAGCAGGTTTGTGGGGATGTACTCTCCACCTGTGAGCACCACCTCTCCAACATCGTTCTGAAGGAGGATGGAACAGGGAATATGGATGAAGACCTGTTGGTAAGTAACTGCTTTTCCTAACCTTCTTTTCTCTTCCATTTTATCAGTGAGATTTTATTAAAGATGATTTTGTAATGTACATTTTAAATGCTATTTTAAAAAGGGCTGTCTTAGCCTACAGCTTATTCTCTCTTTTTAGAAGATACTTTTAAATAGATAACCTATTAATTTTTTTCTTATATACTTATTATCGGGGGTTGGGGGGTTACTCGGTGGTATACACTTCATTCAGTTAAATCTTATGAGAAGCCTGATTCCAGTTGGGAAAACACAATATGTGTTGTAAGGCTGGTATAGTCAAGCTTAGAAATAATAAGGTAAGAAATAATAATGTGAGTGTACTCTTGGTTTGTGTGTTTGCTTTTGTAAAAATTTAACGTGTCTTCCGGGCTGTTTGAACATCAGACAGTAGAACTGGGGAATAGTGCTGAGTATTGCAAAGTAATGACTGCAATAAAATGAGATATTTGACAATTCAAAATACAGATGACCTTGGAGCCCCATGATTGTTTTCCATGGCACCCTGGTTTAGAAACTGTAAACAACGCAAGAGGTTCCTTTAAGCCAGGATAGGACAGTTGACTGATTTCAGTGGCGGAGTGTGGATAAAATTTATGGCAGTAATTCTGGTTCTAAAATCTGACTCCGTCCACCCAAGGAAATAATGAGCTGCTTTTTGATGCCCTTCAGTACAGGTCATTTAACCAAAACTGGCCATTTTTCTCCTGTATCTACATTAGTAGAGCACATGTTTTCTGTGTTCAGTTTCTACTTACAGCCTAGCTCTCCTAATTCCCAGTGATCACAGACCAAGTGTAGATTTGTTAAAAGAGAAGACTATTGCACTTGAGGCACTACTGTGCACGTGTTCAGTAATAAAAAGCCTCACTATGGGAACCTGGACACTTGACGTAAGAGGGCCAGGGAGTGTAGCACAGGCTTGGTCCACGGTTTATAGAGGGTCTTGCTCTTCTCATTTCTGCCCACACTAAGAAAAATGCTTATTATGGTCCGTGAGTCCTGTCCCCACCCACACTCCCAAATTTTTTTCAGCTGTTAACTGTATCATCAAAATCTACTTTTCAGTCAAAATGTATATGGAGAGGTTGTACCCTCTATACATAGTTCCAATCATGCTTCTTTAAATAGAATTTAAATTTTTCTTTGATGAAGAGATACAGTATTTCAAGATTCTTTTAAACTCATGTGCTTTCTATTGGCTTTCTTACTGTAGAATAAGCTTTTATTTGACATTTTACTATTCAGTATCATCCCTCCATTTGGGGTGGAAATAGAGAAAGAACAATATTACTTAGACATTAAACTGAATGTTATTCATAAACAGCGTGGCAGCTGCCAGTAGGTTTTGGATGGAGTCTATATAGTAAAATAATCCGGAGGGCAACTTGAAAATAGGTTTCAAAATGTAAAATAGCTTTAAACAGTCTTTACCCTGGGTTTTACTTCTGAGGAAAGAGAACAGTAATTAAGGATACACAGGTGTGCACCAGACCTAATAGAAACATTTGAAAAGCGAAACAGCAGCGTCAGTGTTCGTTAATAGTGGGATAGTGAAGTAAGTTATGATGACAGTCCTAGTTTTAAAATGGCATACTTACATAGTCATTAAATATATGTGTCATAGATATTGGCATGAAAGGGTGCCTGATATTCAGAGTAATCACTGCAGACTTCAAAATGCTATGATTGGTAAGTGTATAAGAAAAGTAAACAAAGCCATGTGACTATAGATAAAGTTATACACAAAAACAGTAATGATGTATCTGGGTGGTGGGATTATAGGTAGATGATTCTGTATCCCAGTTTCCCCAAGGTAACCCTGGTATACACCTGTTATCACAATGAAATTACTAATAGCACCCCCTTTTACTTGCAGATTTGTCTAGATTTAGGTGATAAAATTATATGGTTGCCCTAATTTTGGATGAGTTTCATTGCATAGTGACTAAGTTTTTACAATAGCCATGTATTTTTATGAAACAAAAAATAGTAAAATTGTTTTAAATTTGGGGGATAAAGAAAATACTCTATTGGCATGTCCTCAATCTAGCTAGAGCTCACTTTTCTTTTACCTTGTTTTTACTGTAAACCAATTCTCTTTGTAGGTGAAGTACATTTTTACCTTAGGGGATATAGCCCAGCTGTGTCCAGCCAGGGTGGAGAAGCGCATCTTCCTTCTGATTCAGTCTGTCCTGGCTTCACCTGCTGATGCTGACCATTGTAAGGCATTTGAAATCATACCCTGCACCATGCATGCCGTTTGAAGCTTCTGTCAGTAATCCTTTCTCCCTTCCCTGCAGTACCATCATCTCAAGGCAGCAGTGATGCCCCAGCCTCTCAGCCACTCTCCCAGGTCAGAGGTTCTGTCATGCCCTCCGTGATTAGAGCACATGCCATTATTACCTTAGGTAAGAAAAACGTGGGAGAATGGGGCTTGGCATCAAGTTCTGGGTGTAGCTGTTGTCTTAAGTATGTCCAGCCATGAATGTGTCAGGGGTTGCCAAGCCTGTCTGTGTCTGCTCTCAGCCCGTGTGGTTCCTAGAGGTGGCTCTGATATGAGCGCTGAGCTCTGCATAACTGCGTGCTGGTCATGGCAGCCCTCGGGCTGATAACTCCCCAAGACAGTAAGACTCAGGTGCTCTCTTGAGAGTCTAGAGGAAGCCTTTGTTTTTTAGTAGGATTATGTTAATTTATTACAATTATGCCTGTTTCTGTAATTATTTTCAATCCCTCACTTGACTTTAATATTCCTGTAATTTTTTATACTCATAATGCAGCACCATGAAGTCTATTCATCCAGGAAATAAACTTGAAGTTCAAACCATAAAAGGAAATAGTTTATTTAATACTTTCCAGAACTGGGTAGATATTTCTTCATGAAATATCGATTTTTAATCTTGAAAACACTGACCTCTGTGCTGGAAGTCGTTTTTTATTTTCTTTAGTGTGAGTGTATATTTCATGCTATATATGAGTTACTAATTTTTTTTGTAATACTAGTAATTTTTCAAATACCCAAGAATTGCAAAACATTTCCCAGGCACAAAAGAAACATACAAATAGAACTCAGCAGCCTTTCCAACTGTGAACAGGAAAGAAAGAAAGGGGACGTGCATTCTTTCCTATTCACCTAGCTTAGATTTCAAATTCGGCACGGGGTATTTAGCAGTAGAGGATATGTATAATCAGGAGTAAAACGTTTCATCTCACAGGCCTTGCTGATCATTTTCCAAGTGGGATAACTGCAAAATTCAAATGTTGACTTTAAAAGGAAGATGATTTTATGGGTGTAAAGGAACACCCCGTGGTATATAACTCCTGGGGGAGTTTTTCTCCTTAAGGTATTTTTATTCAAATAGTCAAGATGGGTCTGTCTGCCTTTAGTTTTTTGTTGTGTGTGCTTGTTGGGATGATGTTTTAACTTTGATTAAATGGAAGCCATAGCAAGATGAATCTGGAGAAAATGTGAGAACGGAATTAGGATTTAGAATAGAGTCGCAACCTCTTCCTGTCTTCTGTGGCAGGTAAACTGTGCTTACAGCATGAGGATCTCGCCAAGAAGAGCATCCCAGCCCTGGTGCGAGAGCTCGAGGTGTGTGAGGATGTGGCTGTCCGCAACAACGTCATCATTGTGATGTGCGATCTTTGCATCCGCTACACTGCCATGGTGGACAAGTATATTCCCAACATCTCCATGTGTCTGAAGGATTCCGACCCGTTCATCCGGAAGCAGACGCTCACTTTGCTTACCAATCTCTTGCAGGTGCATAGGAGGGTTCCACTTGTCTTTTCTCCTCCACCATTGCTTCTGGTTTGAGGGAATATTTAAGTAACATAGGAAATGTGCTTGCTGTGTAATGGAATCCAAAAATAATTGTCTTATCTCTGGTCTAGAATATTACCTTTCTGATACTCAGTACAACCTTCTCAGCAGTGTTACTTGTGAATGTTCATTTTGGGTCTTTGTTCAGACATTCTATCAAGCAGTGTGAAGTTTCATTTTGAAAATAAGTACCATGTAGAGAAAAGCACATTCAGTAGACAGGTAGTTCTATTTCGAATTCTGTTATTCTTCTTTAACTTGGACAAGTCCACATTTCTCAGATCCAATTTCTTCATTCATAAAATGGGGATCATAGTCTTTGCTCTGGGCCCTGCGAGTCTAGTGGGGTATTTCTGTGTACAGCAGAACTTAGTGAACTACAGAGCTCTATAGAACATTATATTTTTATACACACTGAGAACCCATGTTTGGCCTGTAACAAGGAGAAAATAATACTTGATTTTTAAGGGAAGGGCTTTCACGTAGGTTGTATGTCTGTCCTGGTATGTTCTGTATTCTCATACATCACGAACTCTGTTGTAACTAGAGGGTGGTAGCATCCCTGTAATGCCATGTGCTTTGAGTCGTTCGTGTTTCCCTGGGGTAAAAGGCTGCTGCAGTTTTGCGCAGGTACTCTGCACTACGTTCCAACGGTTGGGAAGCGTGTGCCTGTGCGCTGAGCCAGTGTGTCGGGGAGCGACCACGTGGTGGGTGGAGTATGGCTGGGAACAGTGAGGATTGCCCATGACGATGCACTCTGAAACATGCCGGCTTCTCTCTGTACAGGAAGAATTTGTGAAGTGGAAGGGCTCCCTGTTCTTTCGATTTGTCAGCACTGTGATAGATTCACACCCAGACATTGCCAGGTAAATCTTTTCCTCACGTCAGACAACTGAACAATTTACCTCATTTCTGATGTATGCTGGATTTCTTTTCTTTGAGATTGGTTGAGAGTTATGTAGGAGTCAGTGAGCTTTTGGTGGGTGCCAGAAAAATTAGCAGATTTTTAAGATACTAAGCAATATAACAAACCTTTATTTTGCACACAGTTTAAAAGAAGATGGTAGATTCATCATTGGACAATCTCAGCACTGACTGCATTTGCTGACAGTGTTTGCTGTTCCTGAAGGAGCATGAATAATAGTTTACACCTGTTGTATTACACTGTCTAGAGGAACAGCCACTACTGATTTCACTGTGTTCATTTCTAGACAAAAAAAAAAAAAAGATAATTTTCATAAAGAGCTGAGACTTTAAGTGCAGAAATTTTAAGGAAGAAAGGAATTAAGATAGAGTTGCACGGTGTGGAATCAGGTGTACAGATGACAAGACTCCTTAGAAGTGGCATTTCTTCATACTTGTATGGTGCTGGGGAGTGACCTTGGAAATATTAATTTCTATCCTGCTTTGGTTTTTTTAACGATTTGTTTTCAAGGCTTTGGAAAATGGTCTGATGGAATTTGTTACCCTAGAGTTTGTTGTAACAATAATTCTTATTAAAGCAAGTCTGCAATTGGAAAGTAGAATGTTGAATGCTGTGGCAAAAGCTGCACAGTGGGAAGAGGTCTTTATAGAGCTCATTAACTATAAATGACTGATAACAGTGGGTCCCTTTGGGTCTAAATATAGCCAGCAATTATTTAGTCTCAGTTCCATTTAGCAGCAGTTTCTGCTCAGTGTTCTGTAGGTGTAATTATCCAAGGAGGGGGAACATTTCACATAACAAACCAGTAAAACTAACATTCTGCTTACTGCTGTCTAAAGTCAGAAGCAAAAAGCTAAGGCTGCCACTTTTTTTTTAGATAGCTTCACACACCCTCTTACCTTTACAACGTGTCCACTATTGACTCAGGGCTCTCTACACAATGCATGGCCCAGGAGCAGCTGTAATCAGACAGGCTGGGAATGCTTTCAGGTGATGCACCTGGGAGCTAAAATTGGTTACTTAACCTGAATTTCCTCGTTTTTCCTCACGGTTGTTAGCTCCTATATGTGTATGTTAAAAGTAGCATTGATCAGTGAGTAAATTATATGCAGGATTTGCATGTATGAGTGTTCAGATCGATCATCAATCAAATAAATTAAGAGGATAGAGATACTTTACAGTGTAGTAAGATTATCAGTGCCTCTTACCAACATTTTAATACTTCCGCCTTCATCTTTCTCTTGTATGTCTGTATTTATTTAAACCATAGTTCAAATGTAGACCATGATTTTCAGCTTCAAAAAGCTGATGACTACATTTGCTTACTAATTTAAGTTAGTCTGTTCTCTGAATTTTTTCCTTTTATTTTTATTTTTATCCTTCCGTGTCATAATTATACATATTTATGGGATAGAGAGTGTTGTTTTGATACATGTATAGAACATGTGATGATCAAATTGGGGTACTTAGCATACTCACCACCTCAAATATTTATCATTTCTTTGTGTTGAGAACTTTCCAAGTCCTCTCTCCTAGCTTTTTGAAAATAGTAAATTATTGTTAACTATATTCACCCTACAGTACTGTCAAGCATTTTAACATACTTTCTCCTATAATTTATATTTGTTAACCAGCCTTTCTGTACCCGTCCAGCCTGTAATCACCACAATTCTACTCTCTGCTTCTATGACCCTACCTTTTTTTAGCTCTTATATATGAGAATATGTGGTGTATATCTTTCTGTGTCTGACTTTTGATTTTTAGGCCAAAGCCTATGCCTGTCTACTATGTTAGATTTATTATTATTATTATTTTGAGACAGGTTCTCATTCTGTTGCTCAGGCTGGAGTGCAATTGTGCAGTCATGGCTCCCTGCAGCCTTGACCTCCCGGGCTCAAGTGATCCTCCCACCTCAGCCTCCCAAATAACTCAGACTACAGATGCATGCCACCATACTTGGCTAGTTTTTTAATTTTTTGTAGAGACAGGTTTTTGCCAGGCTGGTCTCAAACTCCTGGGCTCAGGCAATCCACCCACCTCGGCCTTCCGAAGTGTTGGAATTACAGGCTTGAGTCACTGCACCAGGCAACACATTTTTCATGTGTATCTGCTAATACAGGTCTTATGAAGAGACTATGGTTTACAGACCCTATTGAAATTTTTTGTGACTTTTTTTTTTCTTTGAGGTTCTGGGTTTTTATTAGTGAGCCCAGCCAGTAGTCCCCCTCCACCCGATCCCAGACAAAGCAGAGAGTGAGTTGGGGGTCTCTGTGTTGGGTGGGAAGAGGTACCAGTGGCTCTCTTCCAGACATATGCACCAATTGGACTACAGGTAGAGTCTGGACAGT